>LNAC01000192.1:3243450-3256687 GCA_002007465.1 Ailurus styani
GGGAGGGACGTGGGGAAACTGAGGCACGGAGGGGCCCGGCGGGAGAGGCAGCGTGCGCCCCGGCCTGTCCGCAGCTCGTCCAGCGCGCCTCGCCCAGCCGCTGCGCCGCCTGCCCGGGACCCTCCCGCTTCGCAACGCTGCTCGGGGCGCCCCGGTGCCGCCGGGCTCCTCTCCCGGGCCTTTGTCGCCCATCCCGGGTTTGCTGAGCACTCGCTGTGTTCCAAGCACTGCCCTAGATGCAGCAGGTGCAGCCTTGAACGCGGTCCTTTGAAGGTCGTGAGGAACGTTCTGGGAGGGACAAGGGAGCTGCTTTAGGGTGAGTAGTCCTTGGGCCTGACCGTGGAGTTGAGACCTGAATGCACTGAGAGGAACCAGCCCGCAGAGCTTTTCCGGTGGAAGGTGCGGCCGGTGCCAACGCAGGGACTTGGGACGGAGTTAAGCGCCCTGTGCTAGTTCCTGCAGGACTGACCAGCCTGGGCGCCAGCGCCTGGATTTGTAACCCCAGTGCCCAGCACGGGGCCTGACATAGACTTCATGACCGAAATACAGGAAAGCACTCCATGTGCTACCAAACATTTCTCAGTGTTACTTTTTCGTGGGTCACACAGCTCTTGGCCACTAGGGAAGTTGGAACTAGGGCATGGTCTTCCAAGCCCAGAGGGTCCCCTAGAGCTCCGGAACCCAGAGGTCCTTCACGTCCTCTGTAAAGGCACATCCCCGTTCAGAGCTGGAGGTGCAAATGACACTGGTGCTTCTCACCCCAAAGTTGCTGGAGAGATGCTGCTTCCCCTGGAAGGAATAGATGGAGGATAAAATCAACAGTGTTCGTCGTTGTTGTTGTTGTTAAGTGTGTTCGTTGTTTTTTGATTGTTTTTTTTCCACGGAGTGAATTTGGCTGCTTAGAGTTGTACCCGGTTGGTGATCAAGACTGGAAAGCTGTCTTGTTAAAGTTGGAGAAGACAGCTATGATTCTGCCCGAACGATTCCCTAGAGGTGTGACCTTGAGTAACCCAACC
This sequence comes from Ailurus styani, assembly GCA_002007465.1. Classification (NCBI taxonomy): domain Eukaryota; kingdom Metazoa; phylum Chordata; class Mammalia; order Carnivora; family Ailuridae; genus Ailurus; species Ailurus styani. The sequence continues at coordinate 3,244,467 of LNAC01000192.1, forward strand.
TCTCTGGGCTTTGCTTCCTTTATTTGCAGGAGGCATGGCTCATTGGACAAGCCTTGTAGCTCATGGGGCGCCTGGGTGGCTCAGCAGGTTAAACACTCTGCCTTCGGCTCAGGTCCTGATCTCAGGGTCCTGGGATTGAGCCCCACATCGGGCTCTCTGCTCAGCAGGGAGCCTGCTTCCTCCTCTCTCTGTGCCTGCCTCTCTGCCTACTTGTAATCTCTCTCTCTCCCTGTCAAATAAATAAATAAAATCTTTAAAAAAAAAGCCTTGTAGCTCATATTCTGCTGAAGAAACAAAGGTCTCATGCCTAGGGGGTGCACAGCAAGTCTGGAGTCAGGAGGTGATGGTGGCTGCTGTTTGCCGAGCCTCTGCTCCATGCCTGGCACTGTGCCAACCCGCTTCTCAGCAGGCTCATGAAAATGTTTGTATCAGCGTTTTACAGGGAGGTTGAGTGACTTTGCCCAGGGCTCCCCAGGTGTGGCTGCCCTCCACCTCTTGAATGTGACCCTGGCTTTTGGGGTTTGGTCTGGCAACTTTATTGACACTCCACACGGTATAGGGTCAAGTCCAAACAGAGCCCGTTGGTGGGTCCAAATCAGCAGTTATCAACCAGGGGGCGATTTTGCCCTATGGAGGCGTTTGGCAGTGCCTGGAGACAACTTTGTCCCAAGTTGGGGGCTGCTGCTGGCGCCTGGTGGGATGCTGTCAGCTTCCTCCCGTGAGCAGGGTGGCCGCCACAACTCAGTGAGTGGGTCTGGAATGTCAGATGTGCCAAGGTTGGGGAGGCCTGCTCTGGATGATGAGGTTGGACAAAGATACTGATTATTTCTGCGCTGTGAGGCCCTGAGCCTTGTCCGTTTTGCTGCCTCTCCCCTGAGCCCATGACCCTTTTATTTATTTTTTTATTTTAAGATTTTATTTGTTTGACAGAGAGACAGAGAGCACAAGCAGGAGGAATGGCAGGGAGAGGGAGAAGCAGGCTCCCTGCGGAGCAAGGAGCGTGATGCAGGACTCAATCCCAGAACCGGGATCATGACCTGAGTCGAAGGCAGACACTTCACTGACTGAGCCACCCAGGCATCCCTCCCTGCCCGTGACCCTGTTAGCTCTAACACCTGTACCATTGTCTCCGGCACATGGTCACGGCTCAGTAAGATTCACGGAACATCGTTGATGGCAGCCCTCCCCTGTGGTGGGTGCTTTGCTATTGCAGACTGTGCTGTCTTGAATCCCTAAGACCTACATCTTTGCACCGGTACTTTGTATCTGTTCCTTGATGGAATCCAAGAAGTGGAGTTGCTACATCAAAAAAGCATGTGCATTAAAAAATATTCTTTTAAGGTTTATTTATTCATTTTAGAGAGAGAGGGAGCACACCAGTGGGAAGGGGGGCAGAGGGAGAGGGAGACTGAAGCAGACTGTCTGCTGAGTGCAGAGCCCAGTGTGGGGCTCGATCCCACCACCCTGAGATTGTGACTAGAGCTGAAATCAAGTGTCAGACGTTCAACCGACTGAGCCACCCACCGTCCCCTAAGATTTTGTTAGCTGTTAAAAAGTTGTTGAAGGTAGGGCGCCTGGGTGGCTCAGTGGGTTAAAGCCTCTGCTTTCAGCTCAGGTCATGATCTCAGGGTCCTGGGATCGAGGCCCGCATGGGGCTCCCTGCTCAGTGGGGAGCCTGCTTCCTCCTCTCTCTCTGCCTGCTTCTCTGCCTACTTATGATTTCTCTCTGTGTCAAATAAATAAAATCTTTAAAAAAAAAAAGTTGTTGAAGGTAAGCACCCCACTCCTAGTTGTGTGCCTGGAGAAACTCACGCATATGCACACACATCCATGAAGGTTCTGAGCACACCTCAAGAACATGAGGTTGGAGACACGTGTCCATCAACAGGAGAGCTACACCTCGTTATGGATGAATGTCACAACCAGATAAGGGAGTGAAAAACCTGAAAAAGCCCCACCAAGTTGCAGGACATGATATTTACTTACATGGGGTTTAAAATTACATGTCAAAACTGAACTGCATATTTTGAAGGATATCTACATATACAATATAAAAAATGCATGAGGGGGCACCTGGGTGGCTCAGTCGGTTGAGTCTGACTCTTGGTTTCAGCTCAGGTCATGATCTCGGGGTCGTGGGATCAAGCCCCGTGTTGGGCTCCATGCTCAGCGGGCAGTCTGCTTGGGATTCTCCCTCTGCCCCTACCTGCTGCACGAGCTCGCTCTCTCCCTCCCTCCCTCTCTCTCTCTCTCAAATAGATAAATCTTAAAAAAAAATCCATAAGAACGGCCAATAAGCTTTCAGGCTAGGGTGAAGAAGGAAGAGGGCTCGCAGATGGGGAGGGTAGCAGAGAGCTTTCCCTGTAAGGGCAGCGTTGCATGCCTGGGGGGAGGTGGTAGGAACCTGTGTTGCATTGCTCTTTATGGCTTTTTTTGTTTCTAGAAGTTCATTAACTTTTCAAGAAAATGAGCCTATGTGTTTAATTGAGTCCCGTTTAGAGTACTAGGAATTTCAAGTCAATACCAATGTGGTAAAACCGTAAAGAAGGATATTTCTTATTAGGTCACGAAGCCAATTTATTGGATTATGATTAGTATTTTTTTTTCAAAAATGGTATGGAATAGATACTATCAGAAGGCGTTTATGTGGAAATGGTGAGTAGTTTCGTGAACTTTAATTTATGTCTGCATATGTTGCTGTGTGCACATCTGTAAAGTGTGTCGCTGGCCTGGTCAGAAATCTGGAGAAACCATTGCAAACACTCTGGGTGCATTAAATAGACGTTTATAGGTAAGGTGGATTTTATAACTTGAAACAATTTCAGTAATGCATTTAAGGTGAGACCAGAATTGTAGAAATGTTGATAAGCATCATGCTTTTTTCTCTTTCTGTATTTAAGCAATTGGAAGCCATTTGTGTCAAGGTGACATCTGCAGAAATGAAAGGTCAGGAAAGGCCAGTGCCCCCACGGACCACCATCCAGCCTAAGCCAGCCCTGAGCCAGCTGCCCGCCAGGCCTTCCAGGGTGCTGGGGCTCCGGCCGCAGCCCCTGCCGAGCACCGGGCCCCAGCCGCGCTTCCTGAGCAACTCACTTCCAGTTCAGCTGTTTGCACAGGGGCCCCTACCCACCCCCCAGCCCCTGGCTCCAAATGGAGGGGGTGCCACGCTGGCCCCTTCGTCGGCCTCTGACCCACCGGCACCCACGTCTGCATCACCCAGCCCAGCGAATTTCTTCCTTTCCAGCTTGCACACAGAACACCCTGAGAAACTCAAAAAATCCTTAAAAGTGAAAACACGTTCTGGGCGGATATCTCGGCCTCCCAAGTATAAAGCTAAAGATTATAAATTCATAAAAACGGAGGATTTGGCAGACGGGCACTTGTCAGATTCTGACGATTATTCCGAGCTGAGTGTGGAAGACGACGAAGAGCAAAGGGAAAAGCAGGTGCTCTTTGACTTGTCCAGCTGCTCACTGAGGCCCAAGACTTTCAAGTGTCAGATGTGTGAGAAGTCCTACATCGGAAAGGGGGGCCTGGCCCGGCATCTTAAACTGAATCCAGGCCACGGGCGGCTGGAGCCTGAGGTGTTGCTGTCTGAGAAAGCCAACGGGAGCGTGACTCGAGGCAGGACCGCCGGCCTGACGTCGCCGGAGCCATCCACGCCAGCCCTTCGAAGCGAGGAAGTGGCCCAGTCGCCATGGTCTGGCCTGCAGGTAATGTGTGTCTGCTGACCATGACCGTGGCCTTCTTCCTGCTCATCCCGAAGTTAACCTCTGTGGTTATCTGCTGGGGGTTCAGGGGAAGGCTCGAGTAGAACCTTGATCACCAGAGCAGGGCATCCGACACTCCCCTGCCGTTGTCCCCACTGCCACCAACAAGCAAGGAGATGTGTGTTCTGTGTGTGGTGAGTGTCGCAGGGTTCACTGAGTGTGTTCTATGGAACGGAGCCCCTCATTCTTTAGATCTGGGGGTAAAACTAATCGCAGAGCACGCTCGGCTGATGCTAACACAATAGTGGGCCTTGGGAAGGGTCTGAGTTGGGGGTAGCGGCCCCCAAGGGTGCTTCCTGGAGGGTGAGCAGTAACGCTGCTTTCACGTGTGTCCCTTCAGACGCTCACGGTCAGACAAGGCCGACAGAAGTCGCCCTGAGCGTGCTTCACCACGTCACAGTGTCCTGACAGCAGTTTCACATTCCTAAACCTGTGGTGTGTGCTCGTGTGCCGTGTGCAAGAGGTCACTTATTTACGAAATATGACACAGAGCCCTTGAACAAGCAGCAGGCCCTGGTCACCCTCATCCGCGTTGCTGGAACCTCCCTTCTTCCTTTCCCTTTGACTGGTGTTGGCTGTCACTTCTGTCTGTGCTCGCGGCTAGGCGACTATATTTGCAGTCTCTGAAATGTTTGAAAAATCAGCGTCGGAGTCGATGTGGCTACCCAGTGGGAGTTTGTGATTCTAGTGACTTGGACGGTGTTGACAATGAGTGCCTGTCTGCTCTGGGCGCCTCGGTCGCTGCTGTGGGATGGGGGTTCCTGAAGGAGGCTGAGGCTGGCAGCCACTCTGGCTTGCAGAGCAGCTCCTTGGGGCCTGAGCAGGTGCTGTGTGGGCCCAGGTCGTCCTTCCTGAGGTCTAGTGGTAGCAGCACGGGACAGCCCTGTATCCTGTGTTCAAAAGCACTACCTCCCCCTGTTGCATTAGCTTCAATCACAGTACTGTGTATGGCACGGTCCCTTTGGGGAGGAGCGTTTTCAGTCTCCTGGGACTCTGCCAGGTGGAATTAGACTCAGGTCTTCTGACTTCACAGCCCACGCTCAAGCCTGCCTCGCTGCAAGAGGCTCTGTACCTCTCGTGGCTGGTTAAACCCCAGCTTTTGTGAAACCTCTCTACTTACGTTGAGGTCGGACCCGGGTGATGTGTAGTTTACCATCCACAGCAGGACATTCAGAGAGTGAAAGGGGCGCTGTTAATAATCCCGAGGGACCAGAGCTGTGCCCAGGACTGTCGGGATGACCAGGCAAGCCGGCCCGTCTGACTTCCTTCACTAAGGACATCCTAGGGGCGCCTGGGAGGCTCGGTTGGTTAAGCGTCTGACTCTCGGTTTCAGCTCAGGTCATGATCTCGGGGTCGTGGGATTGAGCCCCGCGTCAGCCTCTGCACTCAGTGGGGAGTCTGCTTGTCCCTCTCTCTCTGCTCCTGCCTGCGCACGCTCTCTCTTTCTAGAGTAAATAAAAATCTTTAAAAAAAAAATAATGAAATCCTACACTGCAGCAGAAGCAACTTATAGATGCTTGACTTCCTGAGTATAGGCACTTGGCCTTGACCGTGGCGGCTGTGCAGATTGTGTGTGAGGGGTGCTTCGAGCTGCTGGGGTGGGGAGGGACGTGCAGGCCTGCGTCCGTCCTGTCCTTTCCCAGGAGCAGACTCATGGCACCTAAACCGCAGACAGACCTGGCATCCCTCCCGGAGCTCCGCTGTAATGGATTCGGAGGGAAGAGTCCATAAGAGTTAAGGGGACACACTTGGTGCTCGCTGCCCCGTGAAGTGTGTTGCTGGTATTCATTTAACGTTCCATCAGTCCTGGAGATGGAGGTGGATTACTCCTGTCTACGGAGGGGGAGTGGGCGCTGAGCGAGGATGTAGCTGGACGGCGTCCGACCCAGGACTCTTCCAAAGCTGTGAAGACGGACAGTAGATTCACGGCACCTGGGGCCTGGGGGCAGGGGAGAATGAATGATCCCAGTGGGTACAGGGGTCCTTGTGGGGCAGGGGGCAGGGGGAGACAAACATGTTTTGGGATTAGTGGTGATGCTTACACGACCTTCTCGGTGTATGAAAATCTGAACTGTATATTTTCAAGGTATGAAATTTTTGGTGTTTGAAAAATATCCAATAAGAAGTGATGTTTTAAAGTCATGGGTAAGTTATGAATGACCAAATTTCAGTTTAATTGGTAAGATGACAGTGCTGTCAGAGAAGTTCCTTGTTTCATTTGGGGCAACCCCGAGGGCTGTGGTCTGTCGGCCCAGCCGTGCCAGCTCACTCATACTCACCAGCTGTCTTAAAGGGGGACTTTGTGGGGAAAGGTTAAGATGAGTTGATTACATTTAATGCATCTTGATGATGCAAAGAAGAAATAATTTAGCAAGTTCCTTCGTTTTGACTTGACTTTTTTTGCCCTAAGGTCATCACTATGGCATGTAAAACTTTATTTTATTTTCGTTTTGGGTGCGCAACACTATCTAGAATAGCCAGTCTCTAGAAGTTGAAGAGGCCTTCGTGTCTGAACCAGAAAACGGAAGTTCCTCACCCTTTTTGGGATCAGAGAGACACCCAGGCCCTAGAAGTGACTCGTCCACAGCCGTTGTCGGGCGGAGCGAAGCGGCTGACCCCGCCGGGGGTGCCCCTGTGGCTGGCGTGCAGAACGCTTCGAGAGCCCGAGCCAGGCTCAAGGAGGTGCGTGGCTCTGAGACCCTGTTCTTGAAACCTGTGTCTTTGGCAGGGTGTGTGACAATTCACTATTAGGTTTCTGAATTAAAAGTCACATACTGGGGCGCCTGGGTGGCTCAGTGGGTTAAAGCCTCTGCCTTCAGCTCAGGTCATGATCTCAGGGTCCTGGGATCAAGCTCCGCTTCCGGCTCTCTGCTCAACGGGGACCCTGTTCCTCCTCTCTCTCTGCCTGCCTCTCTGCCTACTCGTGATCTCTCTCTCTGTCAGATAAATAAGTAAAATCTTTAAAAATTAATAACTAAATAAATAATAAAAGCCACACACTCAGATCAACTAAGCAGTCACCTGAAATGTAGTTGGATGAAGTGGTAATGAACTCAGGGATAGTATTATTTGAAGTAATTCCGAGCTTGCCCTGTCTGAAATGACCGGAGGGCTTCAGGTGTAGCAAGAGCTGCTTGCTTTTGTAAGTTTTGGGATGATTATAACCCGTGTTTTCATAGAAGCAGTTTAGAAAGCAGCAGAAATGGTTTCTGTTTTACTGTGAAGAATTTTAAGGGATAAAAAACATGTTTTAGGTTCTGAACCCTGGAATCTCCATCCCAGTCCCTTGAGCGTAGGCTTAATGAATTTAATGGTGTTGATTTAAAAAAGTGGAACCCTAAATTGAGCCAGATTGCTTTTGGCTAGGATGTATTTAGCCGCCTGCTAATGGCCAGGTGAGTATCTTAAGGAAGTGACACCCAGCTGATCTTCATGTTTTAAAAAAATTGGTTGATAAATGAATTTAAATGTGTAAATTAATTGAATTTAAATTAAAAAAAGAACTGAAGGGTAGCAGAGAGAGTGCGAGGTAGTGAGTTAGTGAGACCGCGGGCGTCAGGGTGCCCGGCAGGGAACCGGGGCCTCCAAACTCACCCACAAGGGGAAGCGAGAGGCTTTCAGAGAGGATGCAGGTTTCTTAGAAAACACCCTGAGCTCGCATGCTCTATCGGGAAATTTCAGCCCTGGTGAATTTGCTTTCCTCTCATTGGGCTGGTGAATTGATCCTGGATGAGTGATTTTTTGGAGTAGGAGGTAAGGTAGTCCTTCACTTGACTCATCCCTTAACATCCAAAATACTGCCATCTGCCGAGCGCCCTGCGCGTGACGGCGCAGCCGCCCCAGCCCAGCCTCGGCACTAAGTTCCAGGTTTCCTTCATTCTCTATCTCTGCTTAACAGATGAGGAACCCGACAGGTTCACGAGCTCCCGAGCCCCTTCACGCCTCCCGTCTCTGAGACTGCTCCCTTCCCTCCCGCGCCAACTCCCCCCAGGCGCCCTCCTCCATCCTGCTGGTTGCCCAAGCCATCGGCCCTCTGCTGACACCCACGTACTGCGGTTCGCCTTGTTCCCATCTCTCGAGCCCCCAAGCTCTGACTGCAGACGTCCCCACCTGGGCGTCCTGTAAACCGCTCCACCTCCCTCTTCCCCCCCTAACTTGTCCAGGGTCTGCCTGGGCTCCAGCTGGGAACCCAGAGTTGTTCCTGACTCCCCTTCCCCCTTCCGTGACTCCTCTGCTATCCTGAGGACCCCGCCTCTCTCTCTCCCCACCCCCCACCAAGCCACCCCTGCATTCAGCTGGCTCCTCTCCCTCCCCTCCTCCCCCCCAATCCTTTGGCGGCGGTCTCCAGACCCCAGGCTGCCCAGGATTTGCTTGCTCTTGAGTGTCCCCAGAGAGTAGGGACGTTTCCTGACCCAGGACCTGGCGCCCACTACATGCCCAGGGGAGTCACAGGGGCGCCAGACTGGGAATCCAGAGTGGATCGTAGACTTGGTCAGTGGATGAACAAGTGAGACCCTTAATGCGTGGAACATTTATAGTTGAGAGTTGCTTCATCGCTGAGATTTGGGGGAACTTTAGGTCTTTTATGTTCTTTGTTGCACTGACTTGTCGGCTACCGGGACATTCTTCCGGGGCTTTCGGAGCTGTCAAATGCTTTCTTCCGGTAGTTTCTGCACCAGTGTGACCGAGACGCTCTGGTGGAGTTGGCGCTGCCTCAGCTGGCTCAGGTCGTGACTGTGTACGAGTTTCTTCTGATGAAGGTGAGTCGTCTCAGCGATTCCAAATGATGGAGGGGTGATTTGAAGTTATTTAGAAAGACATCCTTCACATTTATTTTAGAAAATGCCAGGCCATTTGGAATCCTTTCCCTCCCCCAGGCAGAGCCGAAGCGAGCCCCGGACACCTGCTGTCGGGCCTGCCCTGCCTGTTTTAACGTGGTGTGCAAGGCCAGAAAGCAGTGGCGGCAAACCAGAGCCAGCCCGGGGCCCTTGTCGCCTTTCTCCCTTGCCCCGCCGGCTTGGTCCACGAGGCTCTCCTCCCTGGGGAGCCTGCTTGCACCGAGCCGGAGGCACCAGCTGAGCGGCCCCGGGGACTGAGGGCCCGGCGCTCCGCCCGCCTGCAGGCCCATCCCCAGAACCTTTCTAGTCCCTTCCTGCTCCCCGGCCACGCCTCCTCTGGAGCTCCGGCCCGCTGTCCTCTGGTGGCCGTCACCCGGGAGGTGGTTTGCCCTCTGGCCCATCCTGGTGTCCCCACCGAGCGCAGTGCTGGGCGCACAGGGGCTCTGACCGGGGCGTGGGGAAGACGGGCCGCTGAAGGCCTGAGGACCTTGTATCCTTCCCTCCCCGAAGCTTCTGTTTTTGCCATTTCATTGCCTCTGGTTTAAACCTTTCCTGTCATCTTTATCTTCACGAAGGTTGAAACAGGTCAGCTGGCAAAACCTTTGTTCCCAGCTGTGTATAAAGAATTCGAAGAGTTGCATAAAATGGTGAAGAAGATGTGTCAAGATTACCTCAGTGGTGCTGGTCTGTGTTCCCAGGAGCCTCTGGAAATAAGCAACAGTAAGGTAACAGTCTCACAGAGGAAGACGTTTTGCTTTTCCATTTGCCAAAAGAGAGATATCCAGTTAAAAAATGGTTTTATTTTTAGCTATTATTTAATCTCTACACCCAGCATGGGGCCCGAACTCACGACCCCGAGATCAGGCGTCGCACACTCCACTGACGGAGCCGGCCAGGCGCCCCAGAGGAGCATGTTTTTAGTAGTGACACAGCCAACTTCTTTTCAGCTCTCTTTTTCCCATCACATCACTTTTTTTTTTTTTAAGATTTTATTTATTTATTTGAGAGAGAGAGAGCATGAGAAGGGAGAGGGTCAGAGAGAGAAGCAGACTCCCCACGGAGCTGGGAGCCTGATGAGGGACTTGATCCCAGGACCCCGGGATCATGACCTGAGCCGAAGGCAGTCGCTTAGCCAACTGAGCCACCCAGGCGCCCTGCGTGACATTTTTTAACTATAAAAGCAAATGGCGCTTGTTTGGGGAACCTCAGGAATGCGGAGAGGCTGACAGCAGCTAGAAAGCCCCATCGTCTTGCCTCCCACTGCTGACGTCAGGGAACAGCATAGTTGGTAGGCGTGTGGTTTCTGTTCACCGTGGGCCGGGGAGGGGACCGGGGTCATGGCCGCGGACTGTGGTGGTTCTGACAGAACCTTCTTTCACTGTCCTTGTCATCATCCAGTGTAGCCTCTGACTCTTTTGGGTTCTGGATAAAAGTGTGTTCAGGACACGGATGTGGTTTTAGTTGTTTTGGATACAACCTTTGCTGGGCGCAGCATGCCCTGTGTGGCCTGGTCATTCGGGGGTCCCGCCAGGCAGGCCCCCCGCCCCCAGCTCTCAGCCCCGCCTTGAGGTGGATGCCGCGGCTCTAAGTGCTGCCTGTATTCAAACACGTACTCATACAGCGGTAGCCGGCACACAGGGGTCCCACACACACCGGGCTCGGCCACCCACCGCTGACAAAATCTGCAGGCAGGGAGGCGCGTGGTGGGGACACAAGAAGGGACTTTATTTCAATGAGGTGGATGCCAGGAGGACAGCGGACGAGCGTCTCAAGACCGTCTCCCAGGCGCTGAGGGTACTCCCAGGTCTACCTAAGGGGAATGTGGGGCCAAGGTGGGTGGGTACGTGCAGGGGGCAGCGAGGGTCTGGTGTCACTGTCGTGGGGCCAGTCATGAGGGGTCTTGCTGGCTCAGGACAGTCCTTGTCGCTTGAGGGGCTAGTTTCGGTTCCCCCTCATGGGATGCTTTGCCCTCGGGGTCTTCTGCCTGAGCCAAGAGACAGCTGGAAAGAAGCAGCCAACTAGCAAGTTTGAGGTCCTAGGGGAGCAGCCCCTGTCCCTGTTCACAGCCGTAAGGAATACTTTGGCCATGTTGCCTTTAGCTGCCGTTCGAGGGTCCGTTAGCCTGATGACGGGTCTGCCCACCTGCTCCTGGCGTTGGCGTCACGGACAGTCCGTCACCTCCGTAGCAGTCTTGAAGGCCTAGCACAGCCCATGGGCTTTTCGGGTTTTGGTTTTGGGGGGCTGTTTTGGTTATTAGTTTTATATGAATTCAATTTTTTTTTAAGATTTTATGTATTTGACAGAGACAGACACAGTGAGAGAGGGAACACAAGCAGGGGGAGTGGGAGAGGGAGAAGCAGGCTTCCCATGGAGCAGGGAGCCCGATGTAGGGCTCGATCCCAGGACGCCGGGATCCTGACCTGAGCCAAAAAGGCAGATGCTTAACGACTGAGCCACCCAGGCACCCCTACAAAGTCAATATTTAACATTACCTAATAATTTTTTGTATGTTATCTTCTTGAGTTACGTATTATAGAAATATAATGGATTTTTTTTTTGTTTTTCTTTTTTAAGGATTTTATGTATCTGACAGAGAGAGACAGAGAGGGAACACAAGCAGGGGGAGTGCAAGAGGGAGAAGCAAGCTTTCCGCTAGTTTTTTCTTTTTTTAAAAGATTTTATTTATTTATTTGAGGGAGAGAGGGAGAAGCAGGTTCCCTGCTGAGCAAGTAGTCCAGTTCCGGGCTCAATCCCAGGACCCCGAGATCATGACCTGAACCGAAGGCAGATGCTTCACCGACTCAGCCACCCAGGCGCCCATAATGTTTTTTTTCTAAGCCTCATACAGATACCTTGGTGGGCAGGAATCACATACGTGGTTTTTTTGTTGTTGTTTTTTGTTTTTAAAATATTTATTTACTTTAGAGAGAGTGCGTGGGGCAGGAGGTGGGGAAGGGTGAGAGGAGAGAGAGAATCCCCAGCAGACTCCGTGCAGCCCAGCTTGGGGCTCGATCCTGTGACCCAGAGATCATGACCTGAGCCAAAATCAAGCGTTGGACATTCAGCCCACTGAGCCACCCAGGCACCCCTCAACTTACGTGTTTTTTATTTTTTTATTTTTTAAAATTTTTTTTTAAAGATTTTATTTATTTATTTCACAGAGGGAGAGAGATCACAAGTAGGCAGAGAGGCAGGCAGAGAGAGAGGNCCGATGCGGACCTCGATCCCAGGACCCTGAGATCATGACCTGAGCCGTAAGCAGAGGCTTTAACCCACTGAGCCACCCAGGCGCCCAACTTACGTGTTTTTTAAACTGTGAGCCCAACAGGTGGGGTGTCATCCTGCCACAGGGCGGACTGGACACGCGCCGCTGTGCACGCCCCTTGGGACCCAGCTTTGCGGGCAGCTCAGGCTGAGCCACAGCCTCCTGCGAGCACGGACGGTGGCAGGTTGAGACACAGGCAGGTTGGGAGGCGCTGAACTTGAGGGACTGTCTTCTACGTGGGCCTTGATCTGCTGCGCCACCTTTTTTTTTTTTTTTAAAGATTTTATTTATTTATTTGACAGAGAGAGATCACAAGTAGGCAGAGAGGCGGGAAGAGAGAGAGGGGGG
>LNAC01000192.1:3267269-3287593 GCA_002007465.1 Ailurus styani
TGTGGGCCTCGATCCCAGGACCCTGGGATCATGACCTGAGCCGAAGGCAGAGGCTTTAACCCACTGAGCCACTCAGGCGCCCTTTTTTTTTTTGTTTTAATGAAATGTACTTATCTACTTTGGCAAGACACCCGGAGGTACAGAATCGTGTGAACAGTCTCCTACATTTATTTTTATTTTTTAAATTTTTAAAAAAGATTTTATTTATTTATTTGACAGAGGGAGAGATCACAAGTAGGCAGAGAGGCAGGCAGAGAGAGAGGGGGAAGCAGGCTCCCCGCCGAGCAGAGAGCCCGATGCAGGACTCGATCCCAGGACCCTGAGATCATGACCTGAGCTGAAGGCAGAGGCTTTAACCCTCTGAGCCACCCGGGCGCCCAGTCTCCTACATTTAGAAGTCTATCAGCTCTCTGGAGACTTCACCGTTGTGTAGTGAGTACAGAACTCAGCAAATTCAACCATCAGAGCAGTCTTCCTTTAATTTGATGCCTCTTCCATTTCGTGAGGCATCTCTGGACCAATGCCACCGGATAATCTGTCCCTTACCTCTTTTGTGTCTGTTTGTCCTTTGCAGTATCAACCCTTTCTATTGGCTCCCTGGGTCACTTGGGTGTCTGGGGATGAGGCATCAAGAACCCATGGAATGTACTAGAAAGGCCTGCTCACAGTATTAAGTCCTTCACTGCCTTTTTTTTTTTTTTTTTTTTAGTAAGCTCTACACCCAACGTGGGGCCTGAACTTACAACCCCAAGATCAAGGTCGCACACTCCACAGACTGAGCCAGCCAGGCGCCCTGAAGAGCATTTATTTTGTAAGTACACCCAAAACATAAAACTGTCAATGGACCTGGGGGCCCTGTCCTGCCCACCTGCCTCTGGGGGCAGCCTGGAGCACAGTACCCTTCCTGCCACATGCTAACCGTGGGGTTTCCTGGCTGCGAGATGTCCGCGGGGCAGCCCTTGCGGTAGTGAGCCTTCAACAAGTGCCCCAGGGACAAAGAAGACCCTCAGAAATGCTGCCTTTCAGTGCTTTTTGAGGCGTAAGTTTGCACAGTGAGAGAGGCTCACTTTCTCCCAAACGAAATCCCTGTCATGTATGGTCTTCACTGGAATATTTTCCATCTTTCAGTCAGAGGAGGGCTACACCCCGTGTCACGCATCCCATCTGTGCTGTAGCATCAAGTTCATCACATGTCTGCGGGAAGCATATGGTCGACTCGAGCCCCCAGGGTTCGGCTGCAGGTGCTGTCAGACCTTAGCACGCGCGCCTGGAAGAATCCTGTGTCCTGTCCCGTCCTCAGTCTGCAAACACAGGCGACGTCTGCAGGTACTTTTCACCACTCCAGTCTTTCTTACTCAGTTAGATCTATGGGACTCTACACGTCAGCTGTAATTACAAAACCAACGTCGCGTCAGAGAAATTTAATGAGCAGATAGATACAAAGTAAAAAATCGCGAACCAGGGGTTTTCTACATAAATGTTATATAAAGACGGCTAATTGACAAAAACGAGATGACGCAATCATCCTGGTGAGGAACTCCTTTATTTCACGTGCAAGTCCTCTTGGGTGACAGGTTCACAACGGGAGCAGATGACGTCGCGTGGCGGACGGCTCCCAGCAGTCTGGTGGCGGGAGAGGCCACAGGGAGCCGCTGAAGCGATCCAGTCTGGAAGACGCTAAGGTCAGAGGGCGGCCACGCCATAGCACCAGGTCTTACGTGAAAGTCTGTGCACCACGGGAGCCACAGAAGCAGCTGGGGGGCCGGAGCCTGGGGACTCAGGCGAGGCCGTGCAGGGAGGTCACAGGGCCCGGTGCCCCGTTTCGAGCAGCATGCTTTCCAGAAGCATCTTGCTGTTGGTCTCCACGTAGGGCTGGTGCAGCCACATGGACAGGTAGCTCAGGGTGAGGTCGTGGTCTGTGGTGTGTGCCAGCTCTTCGGTGACCGTGCGTTTCAGGAGAAGCTCCTGCCGGTACATGTCCGACAGCTTGCGGGAAACCTCATCTGAAACAAACATCTCCCTTTAGAGCCGCAAATTCACAGAACCGCTCCTGCCTGGGGGTGGGGCACCACTTTGGAAAGCTCCTTGTTGAAAACTAGACTCGGGGTCAGCGCAGAGATGAAGGAGGACTGGTTGGGTCTGGGTCACTCGGGCTCGTGCCATCAGTAGGATTAGTTGGCATGATAAGGGCCGTGAAATTAGTGAGTCTAGGCTTTTCTGCTCAACTCTTGGGTCCTGTGACGATTATAAACAGTAGGTTCACCTCAAACTGACAGCATTCCAATAACACATTACATCAAATCGTTTTACCTTTTCTTATTTAAAAGTGAGGTCTCAAATCAGCATCAAATAACTAGGCCCTTCTTTTGAACTAACAAAGCTAACAGTAACTCTGAGGGGCGCCTGGGTGGCTCAGTCGGTTAAGCATCCAACTCTTGATTCTGGCTCAGGTCATGATCTCAGGGTCGTGACATCAAGCCCCAAGTCGGGCTCTGGATTCAGCAGGGAGTTTGCTTCTCTCTCTCTCTTCCTTAGCCCCTTCCCCTGCTCTCACATGCATGCTCGCTTTCTCTCTAAAATAAATAAATCTTAAAAAAAAAAAAAAAAGTAACCCTGATCTCATAGAACATAAGTAATGGATTCCATGTTCTTAGAACATTCCATGTTCTTCTGGGGGGGCTGAACTGACCTCAGTTTACCTTTTTTTTTTTTTTTCAATGCTGGGCTTGAACTCACAACCCTGAGATCAAGACCTGAGCGAAATCAAGAGTTGGATGCTTAAGTGACTGAGCCACCCAGGTGGCCCAAAACCTACCTTTCTGAAAAACAAAAAAAAAATTCTGCCTCTGCAAAGGAGGTGGAATTCGTTCTACCCTTTCTTTTCTTTTCTTTTTTTTTAAGGTTATTTTATTATTAAGTAATCTCTGTGCCCAACTTGGGGCTTGAACTCACAACCCCCAGATTGAAAGTTACAGGCTCTGTGGACTGAGCCAGCTGGGTCCCCTGACCACTTGGTTCTAAAGGGCTAATAAGGGCAGCTTACTTCATGTGTCTCTAATGACATTTAATATTCTTTGCTGATTATTAGAGCCAAGAAGAAAGGTGCATTTTAAGATGCCCCCCAATCTCCTTCCCTTCCAATGGATCCTCTTGAATTGAATTTCAAACTCCATCAGGTTCTTCAAGTACCACGTCTAAAGAACACAAATGCTCTTGTAATTTCTACACCTGAGAATCAATGCAGAGAGAACTACTTACAGAAATGGGCTGTGGGCCACGTGTGAAACAGGGGGGGCCGAAGCCTCCCGTCCCCGTAATGGTAGTCCTCTAGCTCACAAACTCCCTTGGTGGTCGAGGACAGCTTTTCCATTTTCATCTGTATTTTGGCCTAAAAAGATATTAATTAGGAATATGAGAACCTTATTTGAAATCGACTCCAGTCTCAGATCCAATAACTGTAAGCGTTCGAAGCTAAGAGGCAGAAGTCCGTTGAGACCCAAAGTCCAGTAACTCAACACTGTTCACGCCACACACTGCACATTTCCAGGCAGATGGAGGCAGACAGTGGCTACAATCTCATTAAGTGGGATTACTTCAGAAATGACCCCTGGCTTTCCAGGGCTGGAGAGAGAAAGCTTCCTGAGTCCCACTTCTCCAAGATTTCTGAAGATGCCAATTTATTAGCCCCAAAGACCTGGAGGAATCAAAAGGCAGGCACTGCTTTGATGGAATGAGAGGAGGAAGGGTATTACATGAGTTCATTTCTGACTTTTATTGACTCTCCTGAGTCTACTGAAGCCTTGAGGCTCGGTGTCCTTATCTGTAAAACAGTAGTCATGAAAGGCAGCCGGGCACACTTGACACAGGAGGTGGGGAGAATGGACTCTGATGATGCCTCAGGGTAGGGTGGCCTCTGCGGGAAGCCGGGCCACTGGAGGGGACACGGACACCACCCCTGCTGCACAGATAAGCCAGCGCAGACTGCTCTGACAAAGTGCTTACGTGGCGGCAAGAAGAACTAAGTGTTTCTGAAGTAGCCGATTGGAGCTATAGAAGGATTTGTTACATAAAGGGGCCAAGTAACTAAGATTTCAGATTTTAGCAGCACAGACCCACTAAAACCACATTTCTAACCCCTACGTATGCTTAACCTGTGCGTGTGCACACGGGTAAATACACAGAGATCAATAAATTGTCCAAATCTGAATTCCTTATGCTCGGCCCTTCAGCCACTCTCCAATTACACCGGAAGTGGTATGTGCTAAGTTTAGCTAACATCGATTTTTAAGGGACTACACTCCTTTCCCCCATCTTTTTAGGTCCGATCTTCCACTTGGCCCCACCCCAAAAGGCAGAACTCAGCATTTGTCCATTAACAGCTGGGACAGTTCTTAGGGCTGCCGAGCTAGGGAAGGTCAAAGCCAGCGCCCCGCACCGCACGCTTCCTGACCCCACGTCTCCGGTGTGCCATTCCGTGCTCTGCATCCTGCTGCCTAATTCAAAGAAAAGCTCAGAAGTGATCAGGAGAGCAAGGAAAACCCTCACGTCTCCTGGTGTGCCATTCCGTGCTCTGCATCCTGCTGCCTAATTCAAACAAAAGCTCAGAAGTGATCAGGAGAGCAAGGAAAACCCTGGAGGCCTGACACAGGCTGGCGGTGCCACGCACAGCCCGGTCATCCACAAAGACAAAGACTATGCACGGCCTGAGCCCGCAAGGCGCCGACCGGGTGCCCGCTCCCCGTGCAACCTCAGAACACCTCCTCCCACAGACCAAACTGCAAAACATTCATCCACGTTAGGGAAAGGGGTGCTTCAAAGCCCCCTGCCAAGGTCAGATTCATTAAAGACACTTAAAGCCAAGTCTGGGAAACCATTCTCTCCAAAAGCTAGAGAACAGGACAAATAATACGAAAAGACTTATCCCATCAACTTTCGGTTTTGTACATACAACGAGAACTTGTTTCCAAATCACTTCAAAATAGAATAAATTCCCTAAAGCAGAGGACTTCAGTGCCTGACAGCTGGCACCCAGAGCTCGGTTTCTAAAACCATCCTCCAATCAGAGGAAGTAGGCTCCCTGGGGAAATGGGTGATCCGAGACAGGAAATACATAAGATGGGCCGAGAACATCTCAAAATGCTAGAAGGTAGGAAGTGTTCAAAAAAATGCCAACCAAAAACTCACAATGATGGAAGCGTGTCAAGGGCACATAGGAGCCAACGGAACTCCTAATGGCCAAAGCAGGAACAATCTGAGGAACAAAGTAAAGCAGCACCACAACTACTACTACAACCCAAAGTGGAAAACAACCGTGAGTCCCCACTCTTAGAAATGAATGGTCCAGTAATTCACCGGCGGGGGGACCAGAGACATGACTTACCTACATGCTCCGTCCTCCAGGAGGCGGGGCAGAACCGTCCACTCCTCCAGCGTGGGCCGTGTGGATGCGGGAAAGGGGTTCCTTTTACAGAGAAACCTGACCACGGGTTTCTCAGCCAAGTGGTCAAGGTCAACACCCAGTGCGATAGGGCGTGGTCACAGTCCATGCCCTTGACAGGATGTGATGAGACCTGTCTCTGTGGTTTCCCTCGAAAAACACGTGACCCTGGCCAAACCATGAGAAGGTCATCAGACAGACCCCAAGTGAGGGACAACTGCAAAATGCCTGACCCGTTGTTCTCAAAAGTGTCACTGTTAGAAAAAGCAAAGGAAGTCCGTGAGACTGTGGCGGCCCCGGGGAGCCGGAGCAGACATGGTGATGACTTTCGCTGTGGCGTCCGGGGTGGAGGGCAGTGGAGAGAAAGGAAGAAGCGTGACTACACCACAGCCTTCGTTCAGTAACAGCGTATCAGTATGACAGACGCGGTGTTCAAGTCTGTGATACGGGGGACAGGAGCATCTGAAAGGAGGTGTGGGCTGGGGGTGGTTTCTGCGAACTCTCCGTCCTACGCGCCCAACCTTGCTGTAAATCTGAGACCATCCTAAACATCAAGTGTTCACAGAAAACATAGCGAATAAATCCACTGCAGCAGGACACTGCGGCCTGGGAAGACCGTAGAGACCCGGGCGCCTGCCGCTTCTCAAAGCCACCAGGCCTTGGCATTAGCAGCCCTGCGCCGCACGGGGTGCGGCCCGTCTTCCCGCTGGGCTACTGGCCTCGGCCGCAGGCCGCTCCCTCCCGCTCAGATGTGCCTTTGAAAGAAATAAAACTTCCCTTCTGAGGAAAAAGGGAATCGGCCCCAGGCTCAAAGACTTTGGCAGGGAAGCAATATTCGGCTAACGTGTGTATAATGGGATTTTCATTGTATTATAGAAAAATGTTAATAAACAGGATGGGATTAATACAAATTGTGAGGGAGGCCTAAGAATGGATGAAGTGTATGTACCCTGATGTAGTTCTACCCCGGAATTAATACCATCCAGCCTTTGGGGGCACATTTCCCACCGTGGGCCACACCAGCTCCGTGGGAGCCCCTGCTGGCTCCGGACGGAACCGGTCACAGTGCTCCCTGGCGGGAGCCAAAGCTTCTCCCAGTACCGGGGTCTCCCTTGTCTCCTGAGGCCTCAGAAAACCAGTGGACGGTTTCCGGTTCTTGGGACAGCCTTTCGGCTGTGATGGTGGCTGTGTTGTCTGCTGGTTCCCCCTTTCCTGGGCTAAAACTCCAGTCCCTCCAATTGCTTCTCTCTGACAAGGCCTGCCCCCTCTCCAAACACGCATCCACACCATCTCTGTCCGTGTTGATGAGTGGGCCCATCATTTTGTTGACTGTCATGGACACAGCCCGGGCTTATCTGAAGATCCTGGGAACTCGGCTGACCACGAGCAGGTGGTCACCTACGACCCAGCGGCTACTTTCCCTGGCCTGCCTCACCCTGGGCCTGTGCTGCGGGTCAGAGGGACCAAGGGCACGCGCCCCGCCTTTCCTGTGCTGCTGCCTGGTTCACCGAGCCTGCTGGCTGGGTTTTCTGGACCGTGACTCTCCCCTACCACGCTGTCCGTCCTCAGTGCTGGTCAGTGGGGCTGAAGAAGAAGGCTGAGGGTACCAGCCTACCACAAAGGATGGGGAGAACCTAGGACAGACAGACGGAGTCAATCACTGGGGGCGTGCCTGAAAGGAAAGGCTCCCCCCTCTTCCCCATTGGCTTCCCCTCTGAGACTTTTTCCTGTTAGGCCTACGTCCACAGTTACGAATGAGAACATGTGCTCTAACCAGAGCCAAGTGGCATTTAAAAACAAAATCCTTACAGATTTTTTCTACATTTTATAAAAGTCACGTTAGTATGTGTTGACAATGTTTCTCGTTCTAACACAGCTGCGAGCTTCTGGGACAGGCTTTCTCCTGGAAGGGGGGAGGGATGAAGGTGCTCTGGCTGGAGGCAGCGAGGCGGTCAGGGCTGCAGTGTGGCTGACCGAGTATCACGTGTGCTTGGCTTTATGGCTGTTTACATTATTGTAAGACTCGAACTCAGCCACCCGGTTTCTTTTAGGAATAATACGTGCACCTGCTTTTTTGTTCAAGCAAAGGTAGGTATTTTTAAAAGATCTATTTATTTATTAGAGAGAGAGAGGAAGAGAGCGCATGTGGGGGGAGAGGCAGAGGGAGAGAGAGAATCTCAAGCAGACCCGGCACTGAGTGTAGAGCTGGACATGGGGCTCGATCTCATGACCGTGAGATCACGACCTGAGCCGAAACCAAGAATTGGATGCTTAACCAAGTGTGCCACCCGGGCAGCCCAAATTAAAACACTTGTTGCCATGATCAAATGGGTTCATTTGGGAAAAAGAAAACAAAACAAGTGGGCAGTTTTCCCTAACTTAGAACTTTGTCAATTTCAATCGCTTATTTGGCCTGTATCTGCTCCCCGCTGGCCAGGAGCTCTGTGTCCGGACCTCACTTGCCAGAGACGCAGCCATGAACGTGAAGACAAACAAAGCAAGCAGATCTCACATAGCCCACACCCTTTATTCTCCTGCCTTCTCTGTAGGGGTCGACTTGAAGCCGCTGACGCCTGTCTCGTTACCTGCTCAGCGGCCTGTGGAAGGCAAGTGCTTCTCACCATAGCATAACCCCAGGGCAAGGGAAAGCAGAACACCAAACAGGATGATTACAAAAACCTAATCATTTATTTAGAGGACACTGCTATTTAGCCCCATAAGCATCCTAAATATCCGCCCACCTACACGTACCCACCGACCTTTGTCCCACATTCTCCTTACATAAACCTGCAAGTCTTTCCAGCACTTTCCAGACGGTCTTTGAGACGCTCGTCCGCTGTCCTCCTGGTGTCTGCCTCACCAAAATAAAGTCCCTTCTTGTGTCCCCACCACTCACTTCTCTGCCTGCAGATGTTGTCAGCGGTGAGTGGCCCAGCCTGGTATGTTTGGGACCCCGGAGCCCGGTGCTCGTGCACCCCTACATGCCAGCTAGGCCGCATTAGCTTCTGTACCATCCATGGCTCGCTGCATGGGGGAGCCCAGTGGTGACGAGACATGGTCGGGCCCACAAGCCCCAAAATGTTTACCATGTGGAGCCTTCAGAAGGGGGTGAGATGGACCCAGACAGCACGTGGGGCAGAAAGAACAAAGGTCTAGGTAGCATCCTAGAGGGCGTCAAGATTTAGGGGGCAAGTGGAGGGGGCCGAGGAGGGAAAGGCAAGTGTCTAGGGGGAGAGCGTCTCCCACCATGTGCACACCTGCCAAGCGCCAAGTAAGTCCCAAGTACAGCCCCCGAGGTTCGGCGCCTGTAAGCACAGATGGCCAGGGGCTTGGGGTCTCACCAAAGCCTCGACGGTGGTCTGCAGCTCCTCACATAGTGTCTCGAGCTCCTTGCTATATTCTGGAAGCGTCTTGTCCGCATCTTCCCTGGAAGCCCGGCTTCTGCTCTCTAACTCTGTCTTATCTTCAGTCCTGGACAAAAGGGGAAAGAGTGGGAACAAAGTACACCCTGAAAGGCACCTCATTTCGTTACGGCAGACCCCAGAAAGTGCGTTCTCCACATAAGGGTGTCGGGCACTCGGCCCAGATGTTACTTCGAGTGGTTGCGACAGAGGATTACTTATTTATGAGCCCAATGAACACGCCCACCAGCTCTGCACTGGAGGGAGTCGGCTGAAGGCAGCCCCGCGGTGTCCTTGGCCTAGGGCTCTGTGCCAGGCCAACGAACATGAACGAGACGTGACCACTTCCCCAGAGTTCACGGTCTGGGAGTTGTTTGGTAAACCGAAGCCTGTGGCCTGTGGGACATGAAATTAATCTAGCGTGGTCACAACCCTTCAGGGGAAGATGAAGCACAAAAACAGAATAGACAGTCTCAGCTCCGTACGCAGGACGGCGAAGAACTGTCTTGCCGAGCGGGCCTCGGCAGGAAGAGGCAGCGGAGGGCCAGCGGCGCGAGACGTGCGGCGGGCACGGGCCAGAGCCAGGGGACAGCAGTGGACATTCTCGGCTCTGGCTTGTGGACAACGACACAGGAACACAGAATTATAACTTTGAGAAATAAGAAACTATACGTGCAGGAAAGTGCGAAGAATAATGAAGCAAACCTTCCAGTCAGAATTGGCAACCGCTAACAGGTTTTCTCAGACTCCTTTTTCTTTTTTAAAGAAACTGCTAAGCGGGGGAGGCTGGGGGGTTCAGTGGGTTGAGCATCTGCCTTTGGCTCAGCTCATAGTCCTGGGGTCCTGGGATCGAGTCCCGTGTTGGGCTCCCTGCTTAGCGGGGAGCCTGCTTCTCCCTCTCCCCCTTCCACTCCCCCTGCTCATTCTCTCTCTCTCAAATAAACAAATAAATAAAACATCTTTTTTTTAAAGATTTTATTTATTTATTTGACACAGAGAGAGATCACAAGTAGGCAGAGAGCCAGGCAGAGAGATAGGAGGAAGAAGGTTCCCTGCCAAGCAGGGAGCCCGATGCGGGCCTCGATCCCAGGACCCTGAGATCATGGCCTGAGCCGAAGGCAGAGGCTTAACCCACTGAGACACCCAGGGACCCTAAATAAAACATCTTAAAAAACAGAAATTGCTAAGGAAAAATACACTCCTATGCCTCCTCTACTGTCCTTCCTCCACCTGACTTCTGACACCCGGTCACCAAAGGCAGGGAGTGACTTTCTCCACAGCACGCAGTTCTCACAGTCTGGGCCAGTCTCACAGTGAACTCCATGCAGACATCCCTTCCCGAGACAGCCTCCGATCCCACAGCTCAGTGCTCGGCCCCACAAGACTGTCCCCGTTCAACTCCAGACACTAACTGCAAGTCCCAGGTGTGAGCTGTGCTTCTGACCAACGGGCTGTGAATAAGAGGTTCCCCTGAGCCGCCCCCTTGGATTGGAAGGATTTGCTGGAGTGGCTCACAGAACTCAGGAAAATGGTTGACTTACTAGATCGCTGCTTTATGACAAAGGATGTTAAGGGATATGAAAGAACAGCCTGATGAAGAGGAACAGGGCAAGGTCTGGGAGGGTCTTGAGCACAGGGGCTTGGGTCCCTGTGGAGTCTGGGGGCCACCCTTCCAGCAGGGAGTGGTGTTGCTGTTCACCAGAGCAGAAGCTCTCCCAACCCCATCCATTTGGGTTCTTACGGAGGTTTCGTTACGTAGGCACGACTGACTAAGTCATTGGCCGCTGGTCACTCCTCTTCCCTCCCTGAGAGGGGGGGTGAAGGGGTAGGGCTGAAAGTTCTCCATCTCTAATCCCCTGCTTGCTTCCCATGGGGCTTTCCGGAAGTCACCTCCTTAGCATGGACTCGGGGGTGGCTGGAAGGGACATGTTAGAGTAACAGGACACTCCTTTCCTGGATCATTCTGGAGGACAAAAGACCAAATATTAGAACAGAGGAGGCTCCCAGTGCCCTTATCCACTGGGAAGTTGGAGGGATTTTAGGCCCTGAATGCCAGGAACAGGGAGGGAGACCAAAGAGATGGCGAGCTCTTACTAGCAATCACAACATCACAGAAACAAGGTACAATGTTGTGAAATCCAAGTCCGACTCATCTCCCACCCAGCACTCATCTGTCCTAAAGGGGTGAGCTTCACAACTAGGCCCGTGTCCTTCCAATCCATTTCTATAATTTTATATACAGACATAACCACGAACAGTAGGCAGCATCATTTTGTATTTAAAGTGGACATATACAGTTTATACGTACATACATTATTTTACCACTTGCTCTACTTCTCAATACAATGTCGATAAGGACCACCATTCCCACCCCAAAAGACTCCCAGGAGACTGCTGCCCGATCACTAAGGGTGTGGGGCTGGAGCACGAGGAACTCTATGACACTCACCATAACCTGATTTTTAGGTTGGCAATATTGTTTGCAGTAGCAAAGCCTGCGTCGTTGAGGGTTTCCCATTTCAGGATTAAATTATGCCAATCAGCTGCATTGTCCTTAATTTTTCTCGCGCTGACCGATAAGACAGGTTTTCTCGGTGTTGCACTTCCGAGAGTGTTTGCTGATAGGGAATAAGAGAAACATAATGATTATAAATTTGTGAAAATAAATAAAAGGAACCCCATTGAGAATGGAGTCGGCAAGCCGTGAACGGGCAGCTCTCACACACACGTGACTTGCTGTGGCCTGCACGACCACAGGAAGGAGGAAGAAGATAAGAGTTATTGTGACAAGGGGGGGCCATTTTTCACGTAGGAATTTCATTTCCTGCTTTGAAGGAAAGAAGATCCCTCCCCACCCCAGCAACAGCCCACCCACCAACCACCACTTACGAGCTGATGAGAAACCACCACAAACCTCAAACTCTTGTTCTCCATGGAACGTGGGTTCGACCCCTCCCCACTTCCCCCTAAAACCTCATTAAAGCTGACCTTCCCTTTGTTTCTTCCGTCTTGCCTACCACTTGTCACAGCGAATTGTCCTGAATAGCAATTCCTTTGCGATTCCTGAATAAACTCATTTTTTTTTTTAACTTAGAGATGTTCTTTGCTCTGTTTAAAGTTTCTATTACTTGGTGGTCCGAGTCAGATCCGAAGGAGAAGACCTCACGGGACAGGCGTCTGCGTGGAGGCCTCATGCTCACCCCTTTGGAGTCTCTCAGATTTCATGCCAGACTTTATTCAGGATCTGTTTGAAGTACTCAACTCACTTATTTTCCAAACCTCAGATTTTGGGTAATGGGATCTTGATTCTCCACACTCTCTCAGGAGGGTCCTCCTTCTGGGACCTCATTTTAGGTTTAAAAGCTATGGTCCCGGGTGGGGCACCTGGGCGGCTCAGTCGGTTAGGAGTCTGCCTTTGGCTCAGGTCATGATCCTGGGGTCCTGGGATCGAGTCCCACATCGGGCTCTCTGCCCAGCAGGGAATCTGCTTCTCCCTTTCCCTGTCTCCCTCCCCTGCTCATGCTTGCTCTCTTTCTCTCTCAAATAAATAAAAATTTATTTTTATTTTTTATTTGACAGAGAGATCGCAAGTAGGCAGAGAGGCAGGCAGAGAGAGAGGAGGAAGCAGGCTCCTCACTGAGCAGAGAGCCCAATTCAGGGCTCGATCCCAGGACCCTGAGATCATGACCTGAGCTGAAGGCAGAGGCTTTAACCCACTGAGCCACCCAGGTGCCCCACAAATAAATAAAAATTAAAAAAAGAAAAGATAAGAAATAGCAGGTGTTGACGAGGATGTGGAAAAAAAAGAACCCTCGTGAACTGTTGGTGGGAAAGCACTTTGACTAAATGGACCAACTTACCCAAAGATGAGTGAAAACGTCATTGGCTGTTATGGGGAATTCTCAACTCCCCCTCCCCCAACTCTTCTCAGAACCTAATTAGAAAGTTCTGACTAAAATTAAACAGACGCCATGGGATGCCCAATTTAATGGGTACCTGGAAGTTTCTCAACAAACTTAAGACTCTCGAGTCACCTCTTTACAAAATACTGATTCCAAATTCACCGGGCAACAAATTAAAGGAAGACAAAAATCTTCTGAGGCCTCTTGCTCCCCTCCTGTCCTCTTGGTCTCAGGGCACACAAGTGACATCTTACACAAAGCTCACGGCCCCCTTCCCCTTTCCCTCCTGCACGCCCCCCACCTCTTTTACACCCCTGCACTTCCTCATTCGATCCTCTCTCTAGACGTCCCTCCCTCCCTCTCCCAAACCTATTAAAACCCGCCCCATTAAAGTCAGACCCTGTGAGGATCCAAATGCTAACCCTCTAATTTCTCATGTGCCCTGGACTGAAGGTGAATGAGGAGCCAGAGTCAAAGACTTGTACAAAGTGAGATTTGGGACAATCCGATTTGCTGAGGATCCTCACGGATCGTCACAGATTTGCTGAGTCATTTCAGATGGTGACTCCAACTCATCAGCTGGGTTTCTCAGATTCAGATCCTCGATTCCACACACTTGCTGTCCAGGCCCACTCCCAGCACCGGATGAACTCGCCACGCAGGTAATCCTGGTGAGAAGGACGTCCATTCTGAGCTCAGTCAGTACTTCCTAAATGACTAAGTTCTTCTTTTCAACTTATCTCTTAACTCAGGAAAAGGGCCAGCTGGCAAAGCCTCCCATGAGGGGAACCGAAACTAGCCCCTCAAGCGACAAGGACTGTCCTGAGCCAGCAACATGGGGCCCTCACGACTGGCCCCACAACAGTGAGGCCGGACCTCCCTGCCCCTGCATGTACTCACCCACCCTGGTCCCACGTTCCCCTTACGTAGACCTGGGAGTACTCTCAGCGCCTGGGAGACGGTCTGTGAGACGCTCGTCCGCTAAAATAAAGTCCTTTCTTGTGTCAACACCACTCGGCTCTCTGTGTGCGGATTTTGTCAGGGGTGAATGGCCGAGCCCGGTGTGTTTGGGACCCCGGGGCCCGGTGCTCCTGCACCCTTGTGCGCCGGCTCCACGGACGGAACTCTAGAACCACAGATGGGGTCCTGTCCCCTGCCTTGCTACGTGATGGAGCTCCTGCAGGCACTAAATGCCTTTACCAGCAATTCCTAGCACTTTCCCAACACCTGCTGAACACACTGTGATTCAGGCTTGTACCCAGAAGCCCAACACGCATGATCATTATAGTTGGCTCCAAGTTACTGTGGGGATTTTTTTGTTTTTTGGTCTAGAGAATCTTAAGCAGGCTCCATGCTCAGCATAAACCTGATGCAGGGCTTGATCTCAGGACCCTGAGACCATAACCACAGCCAAAATCAAGAGTTGGATGCTTGACCAACTAAGCCACCCAGGTGCCCCTCCAAATTGTTTGTAAAGAAAATTCTGGTCTTTCTTTAAACACCTAATCTACTTGAACTCTGTGTTCATTACCAGGCAGATCTTCCAGTTCATTATTGGGGGATCTTCTAGTTAGAAGGACCAGGATGAAGGACACCTGGGTGGCTCAGTGGGTTAAGCATCTGCCTTCGGCTCAGGTCATGATCTCAGGGTCCTGGGACTGAGCCCCGCCATCAGGCTCCCTGCTCAGCGGGGAGCCTGCTTCCTCCTCTCCCTCTGCCTGCTTCTCTGCCTACTTGTGATCTCTCTCTCTCTCTCTCTCTCTCTCTCTCTCTGTCAAATAAATAAATAAATAAAATCTTTAAAAAAAAAAAGAAAGAGTCTTTGGGAGGACTGGACTCCTGCAGGGTTCAATCTCATGACCTGGAGAGTATGACCTGAGCCGAAACCAAGAGTTGGATGCCCTCTCTTGGAAAGACAGTGCCCTAATCACATTTCCCAATCTCCCACAAAACGAGGACAGCTTTCTGACTACTGGACCTGTCAACAAAAGGTTTGATCTGTTCACAGTGAGGGAGACCCCTTGGTCTTACCTATAACCGGTGCAGATTATGCCCGCAAGCCTACAGATATCACCTACCAGGTTAGGCTATCATACTTGTCTCAGCCTTTCCCCAGTTGTGACCGTACTAGCTCAGTTAAACCCTTCCGTCTTTGCCATGTACAACCCTGCATTCTTCTCCTTATGGAAGGGTGATCTGTCTCCCAGCACCCCAGGGAAATGCAAGTAAGTTTATGCACCTTTGCAAAGTTTCTACAGAAGACCCCTTAATGAAGGGATGTCCTCTCACCGCCTGTCATCCTAACTCCTCCGCTCTCTGGCTTGAAAAGGCCAATCAGGAAATTCCAGCTAATAAACCTATCAATAACCAGGCCTTAGCTGGAGTCTCCTGTGCACCACGTGGTTTCATTTTTGTTTACAGGGGACAGCATTGCCCACGGGCATACACGTGCTTAGACAGTTGGCAACTCGGAAGTCAATGTTAATTGTTTGTTGCTCACTTTCGTAACAGACCAGAGGCATCTGCTAACCTGCCCCATTACGCCTCCATGGCTCTCTTAACCAGGAACTTCAGGGGGCATATATGACGCCTGGTTTGCCCCTGTAGGGAGGATTTCCTCCTTGGGTTAGAGTAAGTGCTAATGAACACACGATCAGAAATCTCTCCCTAACATTAGGAGAGGTAGCTGATTCTACCACCAGAGTAAGAGTAGCCCAACAACGATCACGTGACTTGTTTTGGCTAAAGGAGTTTTGGACAGGGGCGCCTGGGTGGCTCAGTTGGTTAAGTGTCTGCCTTCGGCTCAGGTCATGATCTCAGGATCCTGGGATTGAGTCCTGCATGGGGCTCCCTCAGTCTGCTTCTCCCTCTCTCGCTGCTCCTCCCTCCTGCTCTGCTCTCTCTCTCTCTCTCTCTCTGATAAATAAGTAAAATCTAAAAAAAAATTTTAAAAAACAGAGGAGTTTTGGACAATCTAGTTGCTGAACAAGGAGCCATTTATGGAGAAATACCATCTGTTGCACCTGGATAAACACTTCTGGCGAAACAAACACCCACTTACACAAGGTCAGGAAACAAGAGCACTGATGACAATGAATTTCCCCTAACGACCCCTGCTCTTTTGGTCTATTTAGCTGGTTACCTTCAGGTTTGAGCTCTTGGTTTAGAACGGTCATACTGGATTTGTCTTATTATTTTTAATTCTGACTTTTAAAAAAAAGATTTTATTTATTTATTTATTTCAGAGGGAGAGAGAGAGAGAGAGAAGGAGGGAGGGAGGAAAGAGCACAAGCAGGGGGAGCGGCAGGCAGAGGGAGAGGGAGAAGCAGATTCCCTGCTAAGCAGGGAGCCCAATGTGGGACTCGATCCCAGGACCCCGGGATCATGACCTGAGCAGAAGGCAGACTCGTAACGGACTGAGCCCCCCAGGCGCCCCAGATGGAGATTTTAGATGGGAAGTGCTGAGGTTTTCCTCCCATCCTTTCTTATCACTCACATGTGGCCTCATTGGTTTCCAGTCGTTACGCACTTTCCCTCTGACACAGGATGGGACAACCAGGAAAGTAGACAAAGCCACTAAATGCAGGAAACCTGACTCTTGATAAAGGGATGGTTTTATGCAAAGACCTTGCTCAAAAGGGGGAAACGTGAAAGTAAAGGAGAGCTCAATTAAAATGGAGTCAGAAGCCCTGGAGAGGGGGTGTTCACGCACGCACGCACCACTTGCTGTGGCTGCACAACCCGCAGGAGGCAGGACGGTAAGAATGGTCTCGACAAGGGAGGACATACTTCACATAGGAATTTTATCTCCTGCTTGTAAGAAAAGGAAGGAAGAGCCAACCCCCAGCAATAATTCACTAACCAGGGCCTGCCGCCAACAGAGAAACCATTGTGCAGAAACCACTACAACCTCGAACTCTTGTTCTTCTCCAATACTTCTGTTTACAGCGACTCTCTCCAGTTTCCTCCTAAAACTAAGGAAAGCTGACCTTCCCTTTGTTTTCTTTCAACTTGCCAGAGCTCATCATAGCTTGCCTGTCCCAAATTTGCTCTGTTTAAAGTTAACAAATTTATGGTTTTAGTTGGAGAGCAAATCTATATATATATATGAATATATATAATTATGTATATATATATTTTTTCCTCCCATCAGAAACAGCCAGATGGAAGAGATGTATAGAGCAAGGAATGTGGAAAAGGGAATGGAGTCTCCGTGCTCTCTGAGCACATCACTCTCCTTAAATCTCCATGTGTTCACCAACCTGGAGCTCCCCAAATCTTACCCTTGTGGGCTTTTATGGAGGCTTCATTACATAGGCATGATTAATTAAATCTCTGGGCATTGCCCATTGATTCAACCTCCAGCCCCTCTTCCCTGGGGCAATGGGGGAGGTAGGTGGGATGGAAATTTCCAACCCTTTATTTATTTACTTACTTACTTATTTTTTTTTTTTAAAGATTTTATTTATTTATTTCACAGCGGGAGAGAGATCACAAGGAGGCAGAGAGGCAGGCAGAGAGAGAGGGGAAGCAGGCTCCCTGCTGAGCAGAGAGCCCGATGTGGGCCTCGATCCCAGGACCCTGAGATCATGACCTGAGCCGAAAGCAGAGGCTTTAACCCACTGAGCCACCCAGGCGCCCCTTACTTACTTATTTTTAAAGATTTTATGTATTTGTTTGAGAGAGAGAGACAGCGAGAGAGGGAGTACAAGCAGGGGGGGAGTGGGAGAGGGAGAAGCAGACCTCCTGCTGAGCAGGGAGCCCGATGCAGGGCTGGATCCCAGGACCTGAGATCATAACCTGAGCTAAAGGCAGCCACTTAATGACTGAGCCACCCAGGCGCCCCAGTTTCAACCCTTTAATCACGCGATTGGGTGTGTGTGTGTGTGTGTGTGTGTGAAACAGCCCCCCTCCAAAGGTTACCTAGGGGCTTCCCAAAAGTTACTTCATCAATGTAAAAAAGACACCTTGCTCGCTCTCACACTTAGGAAATACCAAATGTTTCACCTCTCTCCCAAGGACGGGACAAAGACCAAATATTCACCTCTTATTATGAACTGCAATCAGCCTGTTACTCAAGTCCTGTCTACTACTTCTCTAACTTCTCCCAGCTTGCTCTCTATGCCTTAGGGCTAGCTCTGTACAAGTTCTGACTTTGACCCAGAATATATCTGCCGTCTGTGTATGTCCCCACTCACTTGGCTAACTCCCAGTATCCTCTGAGGCTCTGCTTATTTACATATCCCTTCATTCTTTACCTATACGACTCACCAACTATATGCCAGACATGGGGGATGGAGTGACTGAATGAGATATATCAGGACCATTTTCATGGAAGTTACTTTCCAAAGAGAAAGTGGATAATAGACAACCAGACGACCGTGATCCATTCAGATTGTGGTAAGTGCCACGTGGAAAAGAAAATGGGGTCTTGTGTTAGAGTGGACCCCTGAAGCAATTTCATTTAGGCTGGAACCTGAATGATGAGAGGTCAGCAGTATGGGTCCTAATGTGAGAATGAGCATGGTGAGTCTGAAAAATTAAGCAAGATGAGTGTGTCTACGACGAGGGATAGAAAGCAGAAAAATGTTCACCTTTAGCCTGGAAGGCTGATCTTTAGCCTAAGAGTTCCAACAAAGATCAAATATATGCTGGTTGCTGCACTCTTTTTTTTTTTTAAATAGATTTTACTCATTCATTTGAGAGAGAGAGAAAGCACAAGCAGTGGGAGGGGGACAAGCAGTCTCTCTGCTGCGCAGGGAGCCAGACACAGGCTTGATCCCAGAACCCTGGGATCATGTCCTGCACCAAAGGCAGTCGCTTAACCTACTGAGCCACCCAGATGCCCCAGTTGCTGCATTCTTAAAGGGTCTCATGACTGCCTGTAAATCTCACCAACAGTTAATACTGAACTGAATGATAAGCACCCGAGAAATCTTGCGAAAGTAGTTTTATCAGTAGAAATCCAAAGAAACATTTATGATATAATGCTCCTGCATGTCTCCTTCCTCTTGACCACTAAGCAAAAATGCAGCCTTTCTGCCCACAGGTCCTGTCCCCATGCTACTTAAATAAACTTACTAAGTTGCACCATGCAACATCTGAAGAATTCTTTCTTGACCTTTGTGCTCGATGGCCCCACATCATCTAGAGTAGAATGGTGGTGGGAGGGAGTGTGGGGGAAGGGGCAGTCAAGCAACTGGAACCTTACAGACCAAGATAAAGAGTTCGAGATTTATTCTACCTTAAAGATAAAGAGTTCAAGGTTTATTCTAACTCAGTAGAAAGGAAGCAATGAGCTTTGAGTAGAAAAGTGACATGATCTGATTTAGGTTTTCAGAAAGTCACTCCTTCCACAAGGACATCTCCCTGGAGCTCCCAGATTAGGACTCATTGCAACGGATATCTGAAACAACCTCTTCTTCGGCTATCACGGTCGCTCACCAGCATGGTAGGTTTGCTTGTGTAATGTCTATATTCCCTGCTAGACTGTAAGCCCACCTGAGCAGTGACTAGGTGTTGTTCCCTCTCCCAACCTCGGCACACAGTAGGTGCTGAACAAAATGTGTTAATGGAGAAACAGTCCTTATCACCTCCACTATAATACTCTAAGGGTTTCTCTCCTCCAGTAGGGGCTCTTGAGGGTGAAGACCCCCGCTGATTCATTCTCTGTCTGCTCCATACCCAGCACCTATTTAGGAACCGAAAACACAGCTCTACTTCAGAAACTCAGGCCAGTAGGGAAAGAGACCAGGAACCAGAGTCACAGCGCAGAGCAGAGTGAGGTGAGTACCCGTCCGGAGCCGCGGCTCCCAATCTGTTCGCATTCCTACACGGGATCCCCGTGAGGTCTAACGAGCTGACCCACATGAAGCACGTGGGACACCCCTGGGCGCACAGGGAGCACTCGCTAGGTGACAGCTTTTATGCCAAGCAAAAAGCTCTGTGGCGG
This sequence comes from Ailurus styani, assembly GCA_002007465.1. Lineage (NCBI taxonomy): Eukaryota > Metazoa > Chordata > Mammalia > Carnivora > Ailuridae > Ailurus > Ailurus styani. The sequence goes on from LNAC01000192.1 coordinate 3,286,962, forward strand.
GTGATCCTGAGGGGCATTCAGGGAAAGGATGAGGAAGGGGCTGGGCATGCAAGGCTCGGCTCCCAGTGCACTCCGCTAATGCCACTGTACGGTGACAACTACAGTCTGAGAGTCAGGATCCGCCGACACTCCTCTCCATACAGGTAGTTTCTGCGCGAGAAAAAAACCGAGGCTCGGCCAAACCGACTGGCTCCCGGGCGGACGGCCGAGCCTCGAGGCCAGCGGGATGGGCTGGCCCAAGGCAGGGACCCGCACTCACGCCGGGAGGCTCCCGGCCTCCGGCTCAGCCCGCAGGCCCGGGCGGGACGCGCACACCCTCCCCGCCCCGCGGACCTGGCCCGCCGCACGCACCTGCCATGAGTCCGCAGATATCCCGGGAAGGAGCCCGAAGCCCCGCCCACGCGCGCCGGAAGCCCCGCCCACGAGCGCCGGAAGCGCGCTGACGTCTCTTCCGCGCCGCGCAGCTGGCTCGCCGCCACTTGTGGCTTGGCCGCTCTAGCCCCCGGCCGTCGCTCGGCGGTGCCGGCCCGGTTGCCCGGGGAACGGACTCCCGGCAGCCCCCGCGGCCCCGAGTCCGTCCCCGCCTCCTCCGGCCGGGCCGGGCCAGCGAGTCCGGAGGGGCCGCCGCGGGA
>LNAC01000192.1:3287674-3367316 GCA_002007465.1 Ailurus styani
CCCCGCCTCCTCCGGCCGGGCCGGGCCAGCGAGTCCGGAGGGGCCGCCGCGGGAGGTGAGTCCGGCGACGCCGCTGTTGGCCCCGCTGCCCCCGCCGTCCGGCCCGCGCCCCTTCCTCGGCCTCCCCCAGGCCGCGCTTCCCTGGCCTCGGCGCCTCAGGGTCGCGCTGCCCGTCTCGGCCCCGTTCCCAGCGCCCGCGTCGCCCGCGCCGGGCGGCCGAGCCCGAATGCCACAGCACTGGAGGCGCCGGGCAAAAGCCCTCGGTCGGCCGACGGTCGCCCACGCGTCCTCGGCCCCCTGGCCCCCCGACACCACCCCGGGCCCTCGCTCCTCCCACTCCGCGCCTTCCCTCGCGTCTGCCGCACCCTGGTCCCTCAGCCCCCGGCCCTCATCCTCATCCCTCAGCTCTCGTCCCTCGGCCCCCTGCCCGCCGGCCCGCGGCTCCCACCGCCGGCGTCTCCTCATGGACTTGGCGTTGCGTGCCCCGACCCTGCCCGTCCGGCCCCCTCCTCCGCGCGCCGGCGCGGCTGGCCCGGACCTCGGCACGTCCCCAGGAGGTGCTCAGGAGGTGGTCGTTAAGTGGGTGAACGAAGGGCTCCTCTCTCAGGGCTGCGTTAGGGCCTGGGAGGCAGACCAGGCACTGCGGCTTCAAGAATGGGGTGTCCTGGAGTCAGACCCGGATTCGGGTCACGGCACCTGCCCCTTCCTAGCTGTGTGCTCGGGGCAAGCGATGCCGCCTCGTTACGCTGCTGTTTCATCAACGGTAAAAGGAGATGATGACGGTTTCTACCATCGTGCTGGTGGGAGCATCAGTTGGGTCAGTGGCTGTCGAGTGCTGTTGAGCACAGCGCCTGGCACCTGACACATTTCTGTAAGGGTAGCCCCCACTGCAGTTACCCACATGCCCTACTTCCACTTCTCCTCCCCGCTCTTTGTTCTCCCTCACTTTCTCCCTGAGACTCAGCAATCTTACTCGGTTCTGTTCCTCCTCCTCCGTCTGTCGGCAGAATGTGGGGTCCCAGCCTGGGCGCACACTGTGCTGGAGGGATGAGTTGCACTTGGGGTTTACTCCCTTCTTGTAAACCCAGCATGAGCAGAATCTGGGAGTAAAGCCCCAGTATCTTGCGTAGTTACCATTGTCTCCTGGTCTCCTAAGCTGCAAGGCTTTCTGCACTCTCTCATTCCCAGCAAAGTGCACCTTGCGAAGCCTCTGACCTTGTGGGTTTTTTGATAACCCAGCTTACGTCCCATGTTTGTTCATTCACCAGGTTTTGTTTGGGGTTCCTTGTATGTCAGCAACGTAGCGGATTCAAGGGATGCTGTGGTCCCAGTCCCTGTCCTCAGGGAGCTTTCTAACCCGAAAACCAGCCTGTGCAGGTACAGGGGGTGCTTTACCGGAGTTTTCAGGATTGGCTTTGAGACTGTGGTGGGGAAGATGGGATAAGGATAGTCCTCCTGAAGGGGTGACTGGTAGGTAGCTTTCTTAGGTTTAAATTATTTTGTAGCCACATTGTCTTTTTCAATAGAAGATTGGCTTCTGCTCGATTTGTTTTCCAGTTTTATCCTAGAAAAGTAACACTTCCAAGTTTGAGGAAGTTTTCTATTAGCTTCTGTATAGTTTGGACAGAACGGCTACTGGAACTTGGGGGAAAAGGAAAGAAACAGCATCAGGAAGAGCAGTTGATTGAACTTGGAAAAATGAAGGAAAGATCAGGTAACACTTATAATGAAAGCAAGCTTTGGTGTCAAGCATGGAGAGATTTCTAGATATAGCAAAGCACAAGGAGCTTGGTGGAATCAGGAGGGAGGAGTTAGCAGCTCCGAGAACTGCTGAGGTAGGAGTGAGCAATTGTTCAAAGTGTGTGTTCCATTTATTTGGGCCTGGGCTTGAGAGACCAGTGAATTTTTGCGTAATGGTGGTTGTAACTGAGGTCTTATATTTTGACCGCAGAGTGGTAAGAGTGGTCTTATATCGGGGGTTGTCATCCTTGGGGAATCCTGGCATAGTGTTTGGAGAGCTTAACTTAAATAGTTGTTGAGTGCTGATTGTACCATAGACTTGGTCTTTGGAAGCACCACAAGGAATATAGACTGGAAGGACACCGGTGAAGACTACAAAGTGTCCATTAGAGAAGCTAGAAAACAAATGATGGGCTGCTGTGTGATAACGAGGTGCTGAATGTTCTCTGAAAGTGGAGGAAGACCCAGTAAGTGTCAGAGGGAGTCTGCGAAGGTTTCCTAGGGGGAGAACTAGTTCTGACAGTGTGTGTGTTGGGGGGGGGTCGGGAAGGGAGGAGGGGGGTCTTTGCAAGGACACATGGGTCATGGCGTGTTCAGGGACTGTGGCAGGAAGCCCATTGCAGCTGCATTGTGGAGTGTGTGGAAGGAAGAGTGGCCTGGCATCAAGCTAGATACAGACCATTTGTTTTTCTAAAGCTTCATTTATTTATTTGAGAGAGAGAGAGGGAGAATGCAGGGGAGGGGCAGAGGAGAGAGATTCTCAAGTAAACTCCACGCTGAGCCCAGAGCCCAACATGGGGCTCGATCTCACCACCCCAAGATCACGACCGGAGCCACAGTCAAGAGACAGATGCTTACCTGACTGCCACCAGGTGCCCCCAGACCATTTTTTAAAAATGTTTTCCTCCCATGCTTTCATCTGGCTAGCCAGCTGACAGATACGGAAGTGACAAGATTTCATCTGGAAGATAAATGACTGCTTCAGTCTCATTATGCTCAGCCGTGAGATTTTAACACTTAAAAGAATGATGTTGTAGCCAGACTTTAAGAATAGATTGTACAACAGGGATACTAATTGTCTTCCTAGAGATTTTGGAGACAATCCTTAAGCTATTTGAGTTGTAGAGTGCTCGGGAAACTCATGGTTCCTGTTGTACTAAGTGAATGATTTAGACTATGTATTGATGTCCTTGCTCCAGTTTTGAAAACTGCCCACCGAGGTGGCATTAGGCTGCTGTCAGTCAGCATGAAGATCAGCTGACCCCCTTGCAGGTCTAGGGGGTTGATTGTAGGTACCACTGGGGGAGAGAAGCATCCTGACTAGAAGAAGAATGTTGCAGAGTGGTGTTTTGTCTTTTTAATGGAAATATTTGTGACCAAGGAAGCATTATTGATTTTAAAGATTGGGTTGAGAATATTGTTTTGCAGTAAGACCCGAAGTTAACACTTTATTATTCATTAAGTCTTTATTGAGTCTTTATTGAGTGTCTGCTCTGTGCCGAAGATATTGTTAGGTTACTAGGGTTTACGTCTGTTGCTTATATTATCACGAGTGATGATCATTAAACTGCTTAGCAAATACAGGGACTAAAGTTTGTGATGAGTGTATGAAGGATGTACACAAGGTGGCATGACAGGGAGGAGGGGCCGAAGGTCTGCAAGCTGTCTGCTCAGGGAGGCCCTTTGTGAAGCCAGGTTTGTGAGTGAGATGAAAGATCACTGGAGTAGAGGGAAGAGAGGCCTGAGTAGGGCAAGAGTGGGTCAGTGCAGCAGGAGCTTGGCGGACAGGTGGGGAGGGACAGGGATGTTACAGAGCCTTACGGAGGCCACTGAAAAGCATTGGGTTCTGGGAGCACTGGAGAACCCCTGAAGAATTTCGAATAAGATGGGTTGTATGAGACCCACCCATTTCTCTTAAGAAGAATCTTATTTAAAAAAAAAAAAAAGTATTTTTTTAGAGCAGTTTTAGGTTCATAGCAAAGTTGAAGGGAAAGTGCAGATTTCTCAATACCCCTGCACATGCACTGCCTCTCTCAGTATCAACATTAGAACATTTGTTACAACTGATGAACCTACACTGACACATCATAAATCTACTAGAGTTCATCATTTACTTTAGGGCTCATTTTTGGTCGTACACCTCCTGTGGGCTTGGACAAATGTGTAATGAAATGTGTCTGTCATTATAGTTATCAGTATTTTCCCTGCTCTAAAAGTCTGTGCTTTTGTTTATTCAGTTTGTCCATCCCTTCCCCTCCCCCCAGAACCCCTGACAGCCATTGATCTTCTACTGTCTCCATAGTTTTGCCTTTTCCAGAATGTGACATAGTTGGAATAATACAGGATGTAGCCTTTTCAGATTGGCCTCTTTCACTTAGTAATATACATTTAAGGTTCCTCTCTCTCTTTTCATGGTTTAATAGCCCATGTCTTTTTAATGCTGAGTAATACTCCATCGTCTGAATGTACCGTCATTTATTTGTACATTCACCTACTAAAGGACTTCTTAGTTGCTTACAAGTTTTAACAAGTTTGAATAAAGCTGGTGTAAATATCTGGGTGAAGGTTTGTACGTGAACATAAGTTTGCACCTCCTTTATATACATACCATGGAGTGTTAATTGCTGGATAATATAACAAGATTATGTTTAGTTTAGTTTTTTTTTGGTTGTTTTTTTTTTTAAAGTATGTTCAGCACCCAGTATGGGGCTTGAACTCATGACCCGAAGATCAAGAGTTGCATGTTCTACAGACTGTGTCAGCTAGATACCCCAGATTATGTTTAGTTTTGTAAAAACAAAACAAAAACAAATTGTCTTCCAAAATAACTGTACCATTTCACATTCCCACCAACAGGGAATGAGAGTCCCCATTGCACCACACCTTCACCAGCATTTGGTGGTGTTAGTGTTCGGGATTTTGGCTATTCTAATAGGCATGTATCTCATTTTACTTTTCATTTCCCTTATGACATGATGCAGAAGACCTTTTCATATGCTTATTTGCCATCTGTATATCTTCTTTGGTGAGGTGTCTATTAGGTCTTTGGGCCATTTTTTAATTGCATTGTTTGTTATTGTTGAGTTTTAAGAGTTCTTTGTATATTGTGGGTAGCAGCCCTTTGTCAGATGTGCCTTTTGCAAATGTTTTCTCCCAGTCTGGCTTGTCTTCTCATTCCTTTGAGATGGCCTTTTGCAGAGCTTTTTAGTTTTAGTGAAGTCTAGCTTATCAATTATTTCTTTCATGGATCATGCCTTTGGTGTTGTATCTAAAATGTCATCACCATACTCAAAGTCATCCATGTTTTCTCTTGTGTATTTTTTTAAGAGTTTATTTGTTTATCTGAGAGAAAACAAGCAAGAGAGCACAAGCAGGGGGAGCAGCAGAGGGAAAGGGAGATACAGGTTCCCTGCTGAGCCTGACAGGGGGCTCAATCCCAGGACCCCAGGATCATGACTGAAGGCAGACATTTAATTGACTGAGCCACCCAGGCACCCTTCTCCTGTGTTTTCTTGTAGGAGTTTTATAGTTTAAGCCTGTGATCCATTTTGAGTTAATTTTTGTGAAGGGTGTAAGGTCTATGTCTAGATTCTTTTTTCTTTCTTTTTTTTTTTTTGTATGTTTATGTCCAGTTGTTCTAGCACCATTTGTTGAAAAGACTGTCTCTACTCCATTTATTGCCTTTGCTCCTTTGTCAAGTATCAGTTAACTATATTAGTGCTAGTCTATTTCTGGGCTCTCTCTTTTGTTCTTTTGATGCATTTGTTCTTTTGCCAATACCACACTGTCTTGATTACTGTAGCTTTATTGCATATTTGGCAGTCGGGTAGTATCCATCCTCTAACTTTGTTCTTCTCCTTCTTTTTTTTTTTTTTTTAAGATTTTATTTATTTGACAGAGAGCGAGATCACAAGTAGGCTGAGAGGCAGGCAGAGAGAGAGGAGGAAGCAGGCTCCCTGCTCAGCAGGAAGCCTGATGTGGGCCTCGATCCCAGGACCCTGAGATCATGACCTGAGCTGAAGGCAGAGGCTTTAACCCACTAAGCCACCCAGGAACCCTATTCTTCTCCTATTGTGTTGGCTATTGTGGTTCTTTGCCTCTCTATATAAACTTTAAAATAGTTTTGTTGATATCCACAAAATAATTTGCCTGGGATTTTGATTGGTATTGCATTAAATTTGTAGAGGAAATTGGGAAGAATTGACATCTGGACAATATTGAATCTTCCTTTCCATGAACATGGGATATCTTTCCATTTATTTAGTTCTCTGATTTTGTTCATGGGAGTTTTGTAGTTTTCCTCACATTGATCTTCTACATATTACGTTAGATTTATATGTATTTCCATTTGGGGAGTGGTAGTGTAAATGAAATTGTGTTTTTAATTTCAAATTCCACTTGTCATACCTGGTATATAGGAAGCAGTTGGCTTTTGTATGTTAAGTTGTATTATAGGGCGCCTGGGTGGCTCAGTGGGTTAAAGCCGCTGCCTTAGGCTCAGGTCATGATCCCAGGGTCCTGGGATCGAGGCCCACATCAGGCTCTGTGCTCAGCAGGGAGCCTGCTTCCTCCTCTCTCCTCTCTCTCTCTCTGCCTCTCTGCCTACTTGTAATCTCTCTCTCTGTGTCAAATGAATAAATAAAATCTTTTAAAAAAATAAATAAGTTGTATTATAATCTTGCTATAATTGCTTATTAGCGTCAGGAGTTTTTTATTGATTTTCTTCAAGACTTTCTACATAGATGATCATGTCATCTGCAAAAAAAGACCGTTTTATTTCTTCCTTCCTAAAGTGTATACTTTTTTTTCTTGTCTTATTGCATTAGCTAGAACTTCCAGTATGATGTTGAAAAGGAGTGGTGACATGAGGTCTTTCCCTTGTACCTGATCTTTGTGGGGAAGCTTCGAGTGTCTTAGTATTAAGAATGATGTTAGCGGGCGCCTGGGTGGCTCAGTGGGTTAAAGCCGCTGCCTTCGGCTCAGGTCATGATCCCAGGGTCCTGGGATCGAGGCCCGCGTCGGGCTCTCTGCTCAGCGGGGAGCCTGCTTCCTCCTCTCTCCTCTCTCTCTGCCTGCCTCTCTGCCTACTTGTGATCTCTCTGTGTCAAATGAATAAATAAAATCTTTAAAAAAAAAAAAAGAATGATGTTAGCTGTTGCTTTTTGTAGATACTCCTTGTCAGCCTGAGGAAATTCCCCTCTATTACTAGTTTACAGAAGTTTTTAGGATGAATGGGTGTAGGACAGCTGTTCTTCTTTTTCTTCTTCTTTTTTTATAATAGTCTGAGATATAGTTTACATACCATATAATTTCCTCTTTTAAAATATACAATTCAGTGATTTTTTAGTATATCACAGAGATACGTAACCACCACTACAATCAATCTTAGAACTTTGTCATTATTCTCAAAAGAAACCCCATACCATTTAGCAGTCACCCGCACTCCCAACTTCTAGCCCTCGGCAGTCACTGATATACTTTCTGTTTGTATAGGTTTGCTTATTTTGGGCATTTTATGTAAATGGAATCAATATGTGGTTTTGTGTGTCGTCTTTCCCTTAGCATCATGTTTTCAAGGTTCATCATCTTGTAGCATGTATCAGAACTTCATTCCTTTTTATTGATTAATATTCCATTGTATGGATATACTGTTATTTGGGTGGACAATTGGTATTGTTTTTAATTTTTACCTTTAATATTATTACCTTCATGATATTTTTGTGTGGACATATGTCTACATATGTTATTGCGTATGTATTGCTGGGTTATGTGGTAACTCTGTTTAACTGCTAGACTTCTTCACAATGGCTGCATTATCGTTTTATTTTCTACCGGCAGTGTATGAAGATTTCAGTTTCCTTTCATTCTTGCTAATACATAAATGTCTTTTTTTATTATTATAGCCATCTTGGTATTTAAAGTGATAACTCAAAAAATAAAAAAAAAAATAAAGTGATAGCTCATTGTGGTTTTGTTTTGCATTTCCCTGATGATTAATGATGGTGAGCATCTTTACTGTGCTTATTGGCCATTTTTATGTCTTCTTTGGAGAAATGTCTACTCAGATCCTTTGCTCACTTAAGAATTTTTTTTTATTATTGAGGTTTAAGAGTTGGGTTTTGTTTTTGTTTTTTTTTAATGTTCTGGGTACAAATGCTTTATCAGAGATGTGACTAACAAATATTTTTCCCAATTCTGTGAATTGTCTTTTCAGTGTGTTGGTGGTGTTTTTCGGTGCACCGCAGTTTTTAATTTTGATAAAGTCACAGAGTTCATTCTGACTGCTGTGTATGAACACAAGTTCTAGAGGTCAGGTGTGGAAGCAGGAGAGCAGTCATTAGAAGCATGTTACAGAGGTTCAGGTGAGACACGTGATGGCTTTATCTTGGGCATGGCCACAGAGATGGTGAGAAGGGGCCAGGTATGATGTGAGTTAGGAGATAGAGCGAATGGAATGAGGTGAGGGATTGTTGTGGGAGTAAAGGAGAGGGAGGAGGAGTCAGGGATGAACGCTAGGATTTCAGCTCGAAAAATCGATTCAAAATTTGATTATACTGCCTATTATCTGCCACAAAATTGTGATAATTTTTAATTCCTTCTGGGACCTGGTAAGTGACGGAGGGGTCCTTATACATTTTTGAAGTTGATAGTATTATCATTGATTGTGCCAAAGAGATGATTCCAGGGACTCTGAACTTCTGTATTATCCATTAATACCTACTAAGCCACCACAAATAAACCTAGAGGCCAGGTTAGAATAGTGTGCCTGCTCTGCAACTGAGTTTCCTGGTAAATCGTCTGGCCGTCTTCTAACCAGACTGCAATCTCAAATCCCCTCTTATATGGAGATTACGGAGCTGTCAGTGAATAGTATCACATCAAGTGAATTAATTTTTTAAAATATAGATGTCATATTTTGACAAAGCTACTTTGCAGAAAATGCCTTTTAAAGAGGAAAATTGTACCAGCTGACATTTGTGAAGTGCTCAGTATTTCCACTTGCTTCATAGGGCGTCTTGTCCGCTAAAGTAGAAAGTAAAACATTTTGGTTGGGAAAATTTTGGTTTATGTATACAGTGTGTCTTCTGCAGTTTTTCTGTAGAGTCTTTAAAAATCATGTTCTAGGAGAATATTTAATGACATGGCAAATGCTTATGATTTTTTTTTAAAGATTTATTTATTTATTTATTTGACAGAGAGAGAGATCACAAGTAGGCAGAGAGGCAGGCAGAGAGAGGGGGAAGCAGGCTCCCTGCTGAGAAGAGAGCCCGATGCGGGCCTCCATCCCAGGACCCTGAGATCATGACCTGACCCGAAGGCAGAGGCTTTAACCCACTGAGCCACCCCGGCGCCCACTTATGATTTTTTTAAGTGTGTGTCTGCATACGTGTCTATGGCTGTCTGTATATACATGCAGCATATCTCTGTATGAGGGGGTTATGAGTAGAGTTTATTTAGTTCCTTGTAATTTTCCATATTCTAAGTTTTTGACAGTAAACATTTATGACTGTTATAAAAGAAGATTTCATTGTAAAAACATTATATACATTATGGCTTATTAGTGTGATTGCATGCACAGACTCACTGAGGTGACAAAGCCTTTCCTGCTGCTATGCTGCCCTGATACTTGAAGGTGGAAAGAAGATTGTTGAAATGGGAGTAGTTTCCCCATCTCTAAAATGGGGATAACAGTGGTCCTGACCTCCTAGGATTTTTTGTGAGGATTTCATGAGTTAGTGTGCTAAGGATAGTTTCTGTGATGTAACATCGGTACCGATTACTGTTACTGCTGCTGCTGCTGCTGCTGTTGGTGTTTTGGTGTTAGTGTCCCATGTCCCTAAATGACCTACCTCCTTTCCCATGGTGTCTGTCAGCACCTGTTCTCACTTGAGTTTGCCTAAGAGCCATTTCATTTTCATTTGATTTCTGCATCACGCGAGCCTTGCCCACCTTTCTGGAATACTTGCATAAACCAAAGGTTGGTCTTGCTCTTAAAAAGTTCTAAGTTTATGAGCTGTGCTGCCGTATGAGCAGAACCAATATTCACCATCCAGAGGCCTGTTGCATTAAGCATTTAAAGCTATGGGACCTTGGACACTTTTCTGAACCTCTGCTTCAGAGTTTTAGAGCACTGAACTTAAGATTTAGATTTCTGAACTTAATCTTTAGATTTCTGAACTTTAGAGCTTCGGCCTCTGCTACAAGAGGGTGTATTAAGTGAGTTTTCTTAAACATCACAGAGGGATATGATTCTTACTATTACCTTTAGGAGAGCTCTCATAAATTACCCTGCTTGCTTCACTGTATTGACTATTGTGATTATCAAACAAAACAGGAGTCTGAAAATGCTTGGAGCACTAGATATGACACATAGATCCCTAGGGGCTTATCATTCCGGCATTGAACTGGGGTCATGTTGGAGAAAAGATGATGTTTTGCTGGTCTCCCATTCTTGTCACTCGTTCCTTCCTTGCAAGTTTTCCTTTTCTATAACTCATTCAGCTATTCAGTAAATACTTTACAGACCAGTGATGGTAGAGGGGGTCAATCAACCGCCAAGAAAAAGGGTATGTGAGGGCGCCTGGGTGGCTCAGTGGGTTAAAGCCTCTGCTTTCGGCTCAGGTCATGATCTCAGGGTCCTGGGATTGAGGCCCGCATCGGGCTCCCTGCTCAGCGGGGAGCCTGCTTCCCCCCCCCCTCTCTGCCTGCCTCTCTGCCTCCTTGTGATCTCTCTCCCTCTATGAAATAAATAAATAAAATCTTTTAAAAAAAAAAAAAGAAAAGAAAAAGGGTATGTGAGAAAGTAAAGCGGGGAGAGGGGAATAGAGAGTAGTCAGTAGTGATGGTAGGAACCCCACTTTAGGGGGTGGGCAAGTGGGACCTTGTGGAGAAGGGGACATTTTAGCAGAGACCTACATGCTGAGAAGAAGTAAAATCTGAGTGACATCTGGAGAAAGAGCATTCCAGTACAAGGAACAGGGCCCATGCAAGGGCCCATGGATGAAAATGAATTGGGTGGGAGTTTCATTATAAGAGAACTTGGAAGTTGGTTGGTCAACTCTGTAGGAATAAAAAACCCACAGTTCCAAATCCAGCATCCCAACAAGTTTTTACTAGAGGAGTTTAAAAGTCTCCATGGACCCGAGGAGTGAAATACCCCTCCAGCTCTAATCAGGAACAGGGGACCCATCTGTAGCTGCTGCTTGTCTGTTGGAACTGTGACTGTGGGATTGGAAAGGCCCAGGACTTGGAGGGAGAAGACCTGATTCAGGTCTTGGCTGTGTGGTCTTGGGCAAGTCTTGTGATCCTTGGGTCCTTAGTACCTTCCTCTCAAAGTTGGGGATGACACCCCTGATCTTACAGGTAGGGTAAGGATTAAACAAGTGATTAAGCACATCATAAATTACAACGCACTATGTGAGGACTGAGTATCTTTATTGAGGGAAGCTTTGAATTCAGAGCGCCAAGAGGTATTGGTCTCACTGAGGAACGGTGGTGTAACTGATGCTCAGGGCATCATGGAGGCTGCAGGCATCCAGCCAGGGGACATGTTCCTCTGCTGTCTCAACACAGTGAGTGTATTTCTCCATCAGGATTGGTTCATTTTTCTCCTGGTACAGTGTCTTTCCTGTTTCTCTTTACCGTGTTCCATTCTTCCTGGTGGGCGTCATAGTTCAGGATGTTTCCAGTGAAGCCTTTTCCACACTGCTCTCTCCCTCTTCTTGTCAAGACCCACAGATTAGCGCTAATCACATGTGATTTTGTGTATCTTCACTATTTCTTTTGCCTACCTGGCTAGATCGTAAACTATTTGAGAATAAGAACTGTTTTAATTTTCTTTTCATTCTTCCATAGTACTTAGTACAATGTAAATTATAGGGGCCAATATGTGTTGAGATGCCTATTGAATTAAAATGCTCAAAAGTGATCTTAATGAAGCTGATTTACTTTCTTCATTCAGTTAAGTGCCACCTACAATTTTTACCCACCTAGAAGTTCCTTCATCCCGCTGTTAGACATGACTTCTTTCTGGCATGACTAGAGGTCGAAAGAATTATAATTCCTTGTTCTTTAGCCCCCAGGTTTCCCCAGATGCCAAGTAAACATTCCTTTTCCTGCCTGAAGATCATCTGTGAAAACCTTGGCCATGGCATCAGTATCAGAGCCTATTACGTTCAGAGAGTTCTGCCCCTTGTACTATCTCCTCAATGCCATTCCCACAAAGGTCCAGAAGGGTTTCCGCTCTATTGTGGTCTACCTCACAGCTCTCGATACCAATGGGGACTACATTGCAGTGGGCAGCAGCATCGGCATGCTCTACCTGTACTGCAGACACTTCAACCAGATGAAGAAGTACAACTTTGAGGTGAGTCTTGCTTTTCTTTATTCCTTAGCATGCAGGCATCATGGCTAACATTTAACATGCTTGTGTGTTCTAGCATGGGGTAATTTACTTCTGATTTGGCCTTAGTGTCTCACCCAAACAATACTTTAAAACCATCTTTAATTGAAGTGGACTATAACTAAAAACATTTTTTTTTTTACTTTTTTTCCCTGCTTCCAAAAGTCTAGCATCACTTTAAAAGAGAACATTTTAGTGTTCAACATGCAGTAGAAAACTTTGGAAGTAGGTATTTTCTTCTCAAAGTACCTTGACTGACTCCGTTAAGTAATCTCTAGTTTTTCTGCTGAAATTATCATGAAAAAGGATGAGTATTGGGCACCTGGGTGGCTCAGTGGGTTAAAGCCTCTGCTTTCGGCTCAGGTCATGATCTCAGGGTCCTGGGATCGAGGCCCGCATCGGGCTCCCTGCTCAGCGGGGAGCCTGCTTCCCCCTCTCTCTGTCTGCCTCTCTGCCTCCTTGTGATCTCTCTCCCTCTGTGAAATAAATAAATAAAATCTTTAAAAAAAATACACATCAATAGTTGTATTAAATGGAAATGATCTGTAAATATCACTTAAGAGAAATTATTGGGATGGTGAAAAAAATCATGAACAAACTATGTTTTCCATAAGAAACTCAATTGAAACTTAATGATATAGGGAGGTAAAAATTAAAAGGATGAAAAGATATCATGTAAATGCTAATTAAAAGAAAGTTGAAGTGGCTGTATTAATGTCAAAGTATTTTTTTTAAAGATCTTATTTATTCTTTTTTTTTTTTTTAAAGATTTTATTTATTCATTTGACACAGAGAGATTACAAGTAGGCAGAGAGGCAGGCAGAGAGAGAGGAGAGAGGAGGAAGCAGGCTCCCCGCTGAGCAGAGAGCCCGATACGGGCCTCGATCCCAGGACCCTGGGATCATGACCTGAGCCGAAGGCAGCGGCTTTAACCCACTGAGCCACCCAGGCGCCCAAGATCTTATTTATTCTTCTGACAGAGAAATGAGCACAAGTAGGCAGAGCAGCAGGCAGAGGGAGAGGGAGAAGCAGGCTTCCCGCTGAGCAGGGAGCCCCATGAGGGGCTCGATCCCAGGACCCTGGGACCATGACCTGAGCCAAAGGCAGACACTTAACCCACTGAGCCACCCAGGCACCCCATTGCCAAAGTATTTTGAGCAAAGAAATAACCAGGGATAAAGAGAGCCATTACGTAACGGTAGAAGGGCCAGTTTGCCAAGAAGATACAGCAGTCTTATGTGTGTATGCACCTTAACAACGAGCTCCGCAATATTTGAAGCAGAAACTGTCATAACTTAAAGAAATAAAGAAATCCATGATTCTAGTTGGAGACTTCAACACTCCTCTTTCAGTGGTAGAAGGAGTTAACAAAATCAACAAGGATGTAGAAGAGCTGAGCAGTGTCATCAACTGACACTGTCTAATTGCCATTTATGGAATGCTCCACTCAACAGCAGCTGAGGATGCATTCTTTGTAAGTGCACATGGACCATTCACTGAGACCATATTCTGGGTCATAAAACACATCTCAACAAATTCAAATTAGAGCAGACTTTTCAGGTTTTCTGTTTTACTTTGTTTTCTCAACTTTTTATTGAAGTGCAATTTACATAAATACACAAATCTCAAATATGCAACTTGATGAATTAATGTATGTATACACCTGTGTAATCACCTAGATCAAGATACAGAACATTTTCAACAGTCTAGTAGACTCCATTGCATTGGCTTCCAATCGGTACTCCTCTCCCAGGTAACTACTCTTCTGACATCTAACACTATAGAGTAGTTTTGCTAGCCCCTTAGGTTTTTTTTTTCCCCCAAGATTTTATTTATTTATTGGAGAGAAAGAGAGAGAGAGAGAGCACAAGCAGGGGGAGGGGCAGATGGAGAGAGAGAAGCAAACTCCTTGCTGAGTGCAGAGCCTGACGTGGGGCTTAATCCCAGGACCCCAGGATCATGATCTGAGCTGAAAATAGATGCTTAAATGACTGAGCCACCCAGGCACCCCAGCCCCTTAGGTTTTAATTCTCTATTAGGTAATCTTTGGCATTAAGGTTTAGTGTTGGGAAGAGAGAGAGAGAGAGAGAGAGAGAGAGAGAGAGAGAGGAGTTCGTTCCAGAAAGTATATATGGATGGAACTGGAATACAGAGCAGGACATGGAGCAGTGTTAGTTAAGGCCAGAAAGGTGGACAGGGTCTCCCACATGACACTGTAGGCTAGAACCTGCTCCTTGGGCAGGGTCAGCTCTGGGCTTCCACTGCGTGGAAGGTGCTAGGGGTCCCTTGCTCGGGTTGCGTTACAACCTATTTTCCTTTTATAAAATACATGTGTCTCATTGATCACCAGTTTATTGTCCTTTTTTTTTTAATATAACTATATAACTATTTTTTAAATTTCAGCCTCCATGCTCAAAAAAATACCTTAAGGAAACAAGAGTTTAGTGTTCCCTAAAATGAAACTACAATTATACCTAATTGCCTATTTTATAGTTTTACCTAGAATTAGCATTCTCTTTATCATAGATGAGCCCTATGAGCTTTGAAGGAAAATGATATGCAATGACACCCTTTGCAGGGATGACCTGAATTTGAGAGAATCTAGTACCAATTCTTGGAACCAGCAGATGAAGAGGGCACTCCAGGAAAAATCATATATATATGTGTGTGTGTTTGTGTGTGTGTGTGTGTATAAAAAAATATATATATAATAAATATATAATTATATATGTATGTATGTATACATATATATATTACATATATAGATATATAAAAGCTGGTTTTCTCTTACTGAGGAATCAGAAAAAAACGTACTTTACTGGGGCCAAAATCCATACTTGAGCAGCTCCGAGTATCAAAAGTGTTTTTCAAGCATCCATTTGGTATAGAATATAAACCTATAATGTGGAAGATCACAAAGGAAGTACAAAATAAAAATTCTGCTTTGGAAAGAACACAGAATTTGGAGTTAGATTATTAGGATGTGAAAAGAAAGCTAAATATCTGTATATAAAACATACAGGGAAAGATCTGGTACAGTACCCTTGAGTATCCATGAATGTGATACTCTCACTCTGTGGGGACTGAGAATGGGATAAGCTAAGGGAGGGAGTATGAAGAAGTATCTTTTTGTCTTCTTTAAACACTGGGGATTATTGGAATTTTTTGTTAACAAGAATGTTTTCATTTAGTACTTGTGTAAACGCGACACAAAGATGTGTTCTGAGCCTTGGCTGTCAGTCATTAGCTAGCTACGTGATCCTAGAGATGGATTAACTAAGTTGTTGTTCTTGTCATTTTTGTCTTCAGAGCTGGCTGGGTCTTAAAATAATTTAGTACAATTGCCATGTTTTTCAGATAAAGAAATGGTAAGATTCCTACTCCAGGCCACGTACCAGCTTGCCTAACCATTAGGCTCACTTCCTGTGAGAGAAGGTAGGGCTTTCACAAAAGTCTGGATTTAGAAGACAATAGAAACCAGAATCAGGGTCTCTGGAATTTCCAAGTGAAAACTGAGAGATGCATCAACTGTTTTGTTTAGGGGAAATCTAAGATTTTATGGGAAGGTAAATAAAAATAAAAGTCAGTTTACCCTATAATAAGCCCATGTACGGCATGGATGAAAGATCGTGTTTTTAAACGAAGTTATGTTTCTAAAGAAGAAAGCAGACCTTATATATGCCTAAATATAGCCTGTCATGTGTTTTCAAGAATAATGCTTTTGGAAACCTTTTTTTTTCTAACAAGTTAGTGGGAGAGGGCAGATGGAGACATAAAAAGTTCTTCTAGCTCGTGCCAAAAGCACTAAGGAAATGTGAGGAGCTAATAGCAAGTATAAAAATGTTATAAACTTGTTAAATATACGATGTGACATGTGTAAGAATAGACCAGAAAGATAATGTGACCCGAGCTTCTCATTTTGTTCTGAAAGTATTTGCATGATCTTTCTTCTTAGCATTCAGCAAGTTGTGGACATTTCATGGATTTGCCCTCAGAACCTTTGCACTAACCACAGCCATGCTAGTTCTCATTTCTGCATCTTATCCACACTTGCTGTCTCTGTGAATTCATTCAGTTTTTCTCCAGTGCTTGCTACCTACTAGGCCCATTTTAGGTCCTGGAGAGGCGATGCAGACTGGCAGGCAAGGTCCCTGCCTTCAGGGGGCTTAGAGTCTAATGGGGAGCCAGAACAATGAGGAGACTTCCAACACACAAACAAGCAGGGAGAAGCCTGAGGGGAAAACAAACCAGAGAGAGGGGTGAGGAGTGCCAGCAGGAGGTGTTGCAGTTTTAAATAGGAAGTTCAGGGAAGGGCTTACTGAGCAGGTGACAGCTGAATGGAGACCTGAAGACAGGGAGCAGCACGCCATGCTGGTAACATCTGGGGTAGAGTGCTCCAGGTGGAAGGAGGGCGCGGCCTGAGCGTGGGAACATGTCTACCGTGTTTTCCAGTTGGAAAACTCATGCTTCAGAACGGCATGAATGTTTCATTGACTTTTACCTGGTATATTTTTTGAAGTGATGCAGAAATGAGAGTTTTTGTCTCTTAATCAGCCAAAAGTGCATTTGCCTCATGGCCTCCCTGTCATTCCCTGTGGAAGTAACGCTTAGGATCCCATGATCTAAATTCTGGTATGTCTCTAACATTACTGTATAGGGTTTCACAGGTATACTTCTCATTACAGATTGCTTCAGTTGACTGGCTAATGGTAATTTATTAAAATTATATTTGCAATTTGCAAATGAGTCAAGAAGAGTCAAGATACTAGTAGAAAAAGAACAAGATGGGAGAAGTGCTGTCCAGGTTAACAAGACTTATAAACTTTCAGTAATTAAGCTGAATATGGTTACTAGCACAAGAATAGATATGGAGGTCAGTGGAACAGAATAGAGAAGACAGAAAATCCACATATACATAACTCATGAACGCTTGAGGTTTTGGAAAGGTGATATTACAGAGTTTTTTAGTAAATGGTGTGGGGCTTTTAGATGTGAGTATTCGGGGAAAAGTGAAACTTGATCCATACCTCACTTCATTTGCTTCTTTTGTCTTAGCTCTTTAACTGTATTGTACCATCGTCTCAACTGCTGATACTTCTGCTGGCTAATTGTTTCCTTTATAGGTAATCTGCCCCCCACTCTCTCTCAGATCTTCTCTAGTGGTAGAGTCAGGCCCTAGGGACTTCCCTCAAGTCCGGTAGGTGTTCCCTACTCCAATTTGTCCTGTGGAGTAAAGGAAATTATTCCAGAAAAGCAATGTTTTTGTTTAACTTGTAGATCATTAAATAGTTACATAATTATTTAAACTTTTAACTGTGGTTCTTTGTTAGTAAAGGAGGAATAAAAGTGAAACAGTTCTTAGGAATTTAATGCATATATCTTGAGTCTTTTTAAATATTTCTAAGTATTTCAGATCTATTAGCTATTTGATATGCTAGCAGTTTCGACTAAAGGTTAAGCTGTGGCATATCAAAAGAAGCTCATAAAGAAAGCCTTGTCAGACTTCACAGTTCCCATGAGCTTACTCACAAAGAACACTTCCCCTCCGTGCAGTTTTGTCTTGTGTATAAAGGGAACACTGCCTGCCAAGGAGCCCAAGGAGGTTGGCTGAATGCTGTCCTAGTGGTGAAGTGTTTGTCCAGAAAGTCATTACCGGCGTCTTTCAAATCAATCTCTTTTTCCTTAAATTTTTTTATGAGATTTCCATTTGAGGAGATTAAGTCACCACAGGGCAACAAGAAGTGCTCCCTAGCAACTTGTAAATGAAGGAAATGTTAGTGCTAAACACACAATAGTTGAGATCTGAGATGAACAGCGTCTCCTTAAAGGGACAGAGGAGTGGCCCCCAGGCCAGAACGAGACTAAATTGTCCCTATATCTGAAGGAAAGAGGATGTGACTGAAGGAAGAGAGCATACGGTCTGCTGTGCAATTTGGGAAAAATCTGGCTGAGTTACCTCTACGGCTGGGGGGCTCCCCTTGAGAGCTGGGGTCTCTTTGGCGTGGCTGGCCCTCAGGCTTCCAGCGGCTTCATCAGACACGGCTCCACGCTAGCCAGACACCTTTCACTGAAGCTTGACCTTGCTGCCCACCCACGTACATCACCCCGTTGGGGGAAGGATGTACTACAGGTCATACCTACATGAGCATTCTGCTTTATTTGATCATTAATTCATTATAAAATGATGAATTGGTGTTTTGGCTTAAATTTTAACTTCTTATACATTAGGTGATCACAAGACACCCTCCCTGGGCACTAGATATGACACCAGGACACTGAAAAAATCGAGTTTCTGAGTCAGGAAGGTTGAGGGCCAGAGCCTCCACATGATGACTCTCCAGGTTGAATCTCTGTGTTGGGCACATCTGTGCACCGTGGTGGATGAGGACGCATGTGCGTGCAGAATGGCTGTGAAGGGCAAGGCCATAATTAACCCCAATGTCAGTGTAGCGGTTCTGGTGGCAGGAGGGCCTACAGTCAGGGAGGAGGGCACAGGGGGCTTCAAAAGTGCCCTTGGTGTTCCCTTTTCCAAGCTCAATGGGTGTTCATGTTATGACAGTCTACGCTGGTGTATATAGTCTTGTACATACGATTTCATTATTTTACAAACAAAAACAAGAGAATACTATGCCGTGAGGCACTTGGTAGTCAGCCAGCTGGCCTGGTGTCGGCAGCGATCTTGCCTGCCCCTCCCGCCCCGTGCACCTGTCCAAGCTGAGCGCGTCCTGCCTGTGAGCCACCTGTACGTGTGTGTCGGGGCCAGCAGTGCGTGGCTCCTGGATTTGGTGATGGGTCTTCTCCTTCTGGACTGCGAAGTAGCCCCCTCATTTGTGTCCCTCACAACAAGCACCGTGAGGCCATCAGTAGACTCTGGACTGTTCAGTCTTCCTGTGCGTCTCATTTAAACTCGAAATGCTTTTAAGTAGGCTCCTCAGTGTTATTAAGGCCTACCTCTGTTGGCAGACTTAACGAGAAAAACAGTGCTAGATCGGTATGTTAATGAAGCTAGTGCAGCAAAAAAAAAAAAATCCCATTTTTAAATAATGTCTGACATGAAGGATTGACTTTATGAAAGAGAAATACTGCTAAAGAAGATTAATGGTGGCTTTGCACCTGAGTGCTTTAAAAGAGGTTTCATGTATCCTGATTCAGTCATAAAAAATAAGCCTCAAGCATTTCCTCACCTTAAGGAGAATAGAATCGTTGTCTACGTCTTTTTATTCTATGTGGCACTTGGCAATATCCTAATCTCAAGGACTCTCTCTTCCTGTGGGGGGCGTAACTGATGAGCACCGAACCCACCACCCTTCCCACTGGCTACTCCCAGCCGGGGCCTGGGCACAGCTGGGACGCATTCCTGTGAAACTGCTGATCCTCTGACAGGTGACTCTGGCTTGGGGTCTTCCTGTCAGTGTGGCCGCAACTTTCTCAAACTGCACTGCAGTTGGAGATTAGCCTTTGCAGCTGCCCTTCCTTCCCTCCCTCCATCTTGGGTTGCAGACCTGCCTTGTGAGCCGACAGGTCTTCTGCCTCTTCCAGCACTTTCCCCCGTCCCCCCACAGGTGTTTCCCCAAGCACGTGCCTCACCTGTCCACTGCCACCGTAGCGTCCTGCTCGTTGCCGGACACAGACCGATGCTACCGTGGAGCTAGTCTCCCAGGCTCCTCTAGCCTGCTTCTGTTGCTCACTGAGGAGGGTCCTGTTCTTCCATAGAAATGGCACATTTGTTTTTCTCATTTCAGTTCTGTCCATCTCTGCTTCACATATTTTTTTAAATTGTGGTAAATTATACAGAATGTAAAATTTACCATTTTTCCATTTTTAAGTGTATAATTTAGTGGTATTATATACATTAGGGTTGTTGTGTTATTTCATGAATATTATTGTTATTATTTTTAGAGAGAGGAAAAGGGAGTGAGAGAATCCCAAGCAGGCTTCACACCCAGCACGGAGCCTGACGTGGGGCTCGATCTCACAATTCTGAGATTGTGACCTGAGCCAAACTCAAGAGTCTGGTGCTTAACTGACTGTACCACCAGGTGCTCCCCACCTTTTGGGGGGGGGTGGAGAGAGAGTGTTCCGTGCATTTTAAAGCTCTGTTATTAGGTACCTATACATTTAGGATTGTTTTGTCTTATTAAATAGATCCTTTTGTCAGTATAAAATGTCTCTTTTTATCTCTGTTAATATTCCTTTTCTACTTTGTCTGGTGTTAATATAGCCTCTCCTGTTTTCTTACGATCAGAGTTTGAATGCTAGATCTTTTCCCATTCTTACCTTTGGTTTATCTGTGCCTTTATATCCAAAGTGCATTTCTTGAAAATAACATAAGGTCAGGTCTTACTTTTTTTATTCAGTTTGACAATCTTCCTTTTTTTTTTTTTCTTAATTAAGCTCTACACCCAACGTCGGGCCTGAACTTATGACCCTGAGATCAAGAGTTGCATGCTCCGGGCGCCTGGGTGGCTCAGTGGGTTAAAGCCTCTGCCTTCGGCTCAGGTCATGATCTCAGGGTCCTGGGATCGAGGCCCACATCGGGCTCTCTGCTCAGCAGGGAGCCTGCTTCCTCCTCTCTCTCCGCCTACTTGTGATCTCTCCCTATCTGTCAAATAAATAAATAAAATAAAATCTTAAAAAAAAAAAAAAGTTGCATGCTCCACCAACTGAGCCAGCCGGGTGCCCCGATAATCTCTACCTTCTATCATACCAAATTTAGGCCATTTATATTGAATGTGATTATTAATATGGTTGGGTTTAAGTCACAGTTCCTCAACCTGACACCACTGACACCATGGTCTGGTGGTGCTGTCCTGTGTATTGTAGGATGTTGAGCAGCACCCCTGCTTTCGCCCTCCTGGATGGCAGTAGTAACGGGCAAGTTGCAGCAGCCTCCAGACATGATCAAATGTCCCAGGGCAGGGTGGGGGACAAAATTGTCCCCACTTAAGAACCATTAGTTAAGTCTGCCATCTTGGTAATTGTTTTCTGCTTATCCTACCTATTCTTTACATCTTGTTTTTTCTTTTCCTACCATCTTCCAGACTAATTATTTTTTCATAGTTCTATGTCCCCTATGGCTTATTAGGCCCTATCTGTTTTATGTCTAAGTAGTTTTTCTAAAATTTACAACATTTGTCCATCTACACTCGGATAATAATATATCACTTTACAAATATATAAGAACTATACAATAGTTTATTTTCCTTTCAGATTTTTTGTTGCTGGCATATAGAAACACAACTGATTTATGTACATTTCACTTATATCCTGTTTTATGGATTTCTTGGGGGTTTTCTACATAGGTAATCACTGCTGCCTGTGAAGAAAGTTTTTTACTTCATTGTTTCTGATGCATATGCCTTTCAGTTTTTTACTTGATTTACTGTACTTGCTAGGACTTCCAGGATAATGTCCACAGTGAGAATAGACATCTTTGCCTCAGCTTGTGCACTCATTAGGTTTAGATGCCTCATAGATGCTTTTTATTTCTAGTTATTTCTATACCTACTTTTCTGAGAGTTATTGTCATGAATGAGTATTGAAGTTTGTCAGATACTTGTTCTGAATCTGTTGAGATAACATGATTTTCTTCTGTTAATACAACATATTATATGTGTTGAGTTTGATTATTCAGTTGTGCATCACTTCTGTAAACCCCACTCTGTCATGATGTAGTGTCCTTTTTAAAATCTTGCTGTAGTCATCTCAGTAATATTTTATTATAGTCATTTGGTATCTAGATTCATGAGGGATATTGGTCTATAGTTTTCTTATGGTGTCTCTCTGGTCTTTCTCATCATACATTTAAGTGTCTTGTACTCTTGATTTTTCTGTTTGTCTGAATGTCTTTATGTCTTCTACATTGTTTAGACATATATTCAAAGCTAACGGTTTTTCTCTCTTAGCAGTTCGAAGATGATCTTCCATTGTCTCTTGGAGACATTCATTGTTTCTGTTGAGAAGCTTTGTTCTCTTTTGTTAAAGACTTTATCTTTAATCTCTACACCCAATGTAGGGCTCAAACTCACAACCCTAAGATCAAGAGTTGCATGCTTTACCGACTGAGCCAGCCAGGTGCCCTGAGAAGTTTGTTTTTTTTAATAATTACTCACATCTGGTCATTTGCCTTTTTGTCTGACATAGTAATATCATCTCATGGCTTTGAGGTATTACTGTTTCACTACACAGAGTGTTTATTATATTTCTTTATATTAATCTTTTTATTTATTTATTTATTTACTTATTTGACACAGAGAGATCAGATCACAAGTAGGCAGAGAGGCAGACAGAGAGAGAGGAGGAAGCAGGCTCCCTGCTGAGCAGAGAGCCCGATGCAGGCCTTGATCCCAGGACCCTGAGATCATGACCTGACCCGAAAGCAGAGGCTTTAACCCACTGAGCCACCCAGGCACCCACTTTCTATTAATCTTTTTCAAGGCTTGTGCTCCTGAGGACACAGGTCTTTCATCAGTTCTGGACAACTTCTAGCCCTTATCTCTGATGATGTTGCCTCCTATTTATCCCCTTTTCTTCTGGGACCCCAATTAGATGTAGGTTGGACCTTCAAATCTGTCCTCCAGGACTCTGTTCTTTCTTATTTTTTATTTTTTTCCTTTGTCTTTCTTAGATCTATCATCTAGTTCAATAATTTTCTTTCAGCTCTGATTAATCTGCTGTTTAATCACCACTAAGGTTTTAAATTCTTTTGATTCTTTTTCATTTCTGATAGTAGCTTACTTATGTTTTAATTTTTTTTTACATTCAAAATTTTAAGCATATTTCTTTTATGTTCTGGGTCTCTTCAATCTAAACGTAATACTTGGGTGGGTGCAAAGGGTTGTCAAATTCTGTTATTGCTTTTTTTATTTAATTCTCCTTTATGGGGCCTTTTCCCCTATGGTACTTCTAATTAGGAGCTCTGTGGCTGGTCCCAATACATGTGAATGCTGAGGGACCTGGGTCAAGACTGTGTCCCACAGAGGGGTTTATACGCGCTCTGCCTGCCTCTTGGACTGCTGCTGACATCGAAGCCCTTTAGATCAACTGCCTGGCACGGAGCCCCTTTGGAGTGGAAATGAAAAATGCATTCAAACTCAGATGCTAAACAGGGCAGGCTTGGGATGACAGATTCTTGAGGAACATTCTTCTTCTTTTTTTTTTTTTTTAAGATTTTATGTATTTATGACAGAGAGAGATAGTGAGAGAGGGAACACAAGCACGAAGGAGCTAGAGAGGGAGAAGCAGGCTCCCCGTTGAATAGGGAGCCCAAAATGGGGGCTCAATCTCAGGACGTCAGGATCATGCCTGAGCCAAAGGCAAACGCTTAGTGACTGAGCCACCCAGGCGCCCCACATTCTTCTTTTTTATTCACTCTAGTTGATGTCTGAGAGAAGACAGAATTCCTTGTCAGCTCCATTTGCCAGCAAATTGATTTTTCACTAGTTTACAGTTTCACTGAGGGTTAGATTTTCAGGGGTTCTTCATGGCTTTTGCAGGGGATATCAGTTCCACCTCCCCACTCATCTGGCCTGAAACCCCATCCTCATTAGCCCTGCTCTGCTCAGGAAACCAGGTAGTCGTGGGGTGGGTCATAGCTTCAGGGTTTGACAATATTTTGACAATATTCTTTTTGGGTTTGAACCTCTAGAATTACTTTCTAGAGGCCAGCTATGCATTTAAAAGGATATTGTATGGGGGCTCCTGGGTGGCTCACTTGGTTAAGCATCCGACTCCTGGTTTTCAGTCAGGTCATGATCTTGGAATCAAATCAAGCGCTGTGGACTCCACGCTCAGTACAGAGTCTGCTTGGGATTCTCTCTCTCCCTCTCCCCCTTCCTCCTACTCATATGTGTGTGTGCATGCACACATACACACACTCTCTCTCTCTCTCAAATAAATAAAATCTTTTTTTTTAGGTTATTTTACATAACTTATTCAGCATTTTTAGGTGTTTGGAGGGGAATGTTTTCCAGAATAGCTGGACTTAAACTGTAGGCAGTTGAAGTCTCATATTTTCCTTCTGTCAGAAGCCTAAATATTGATAATCTGATTCTTGGGATGTTTTGGTTCTTTTTTTTTTAAAGATTTTATTTATTTATTTGACACAGAGAGAGAGATTACAAGCAGGCAGAGAGGCAAGGCAGAGAGACAGGGAGAGGAGGAAGCAGGCTCCCTGCTGAGCAGAGAGCCCGATGCGGGCCTCGATCCCAGGACGCTGAGATCATGACCTGAGCCGAAAGCAGAGGCTTTAACCCACTGAGCCACCCAGGCGCCCGGGATGTTTTGGTTCTTAAGTCAAGAATCATAACATTTGGGATGCCTGGGTAGCTCAGTTGGTTAAACGTATGCCTTCGGCTCAGGTCATGATCCCAGGGTCTTGGGATCGAGTCCCACATTGGGCTCCCTGCTCAGCGGGGAGCCTGCTTTTCCCTCCGCCTGTCGCTTCCCCTGCTTGCGCGCGCACTTTCTCTCTCTGACAAATAAATAAGTAAAATCTTAAAAAAAAAGAACCATAAATTTATTATTGATTATATTATATAACATTAACTCAAAACGTTGGTATATTAAAAAGCATGTACAGGGCTCAGCAGGTTGTGTGCTGCAGGGGAGCGCTCCATAAAGGGGGGTGGCTGCACCCTTGCCCTCCATGCTCTCATCACGCCAACCTGGTCTTGACAGTCTTCTTTCCTCCTCAGCCTTTGTGCTCGCTCATTTTGCTACTTCTCCAGACGAGGCCCGTAGTACCTCTGGCCTGAGCTACCACAGAGGGCTCCCGGCTGGTCTTCCCACTCCTCCTCCTGTGCTGCGCCTGACTGGGGTGATCAGAAACCTGTCTGATGGATCCCCTGGCAAAGTCAGGAATCTTCCAGGGCTCCCCTTTGCCTTCCTCTAGCTTAAGATCCAAATCCCTTACCCTCCATCATGCTCTCTCACCAGATATATTTATAGCCCGTGAGAATAACCTAAAAGCTGTGAGGTCCCGGATGAAAGTGAGTGCAGTCATCGCCACTCCCACCGGCTGGAGGGCTGGAGGTGGCTGTTCTTGTGTGCTGCTCAACGCCACCAACAGGGCAGGACCGCGACCTAGTTTCTATCCCCACAGCTGCTGACTCAGTATCCTGAGTGTGGAGAGTGTGCTTCCACACTTGACGGGTTGATTACCATCTAAATTACTGCATCAAAATGTAGGGATCAAAGTAGTTTATTGGCAGTCTTGCCGTATGTCTCAGCAAGGTCAAATGGTTGTGTGATTTTTCTGGATGAATGGTTTTACTCAGTGGGCTGGAAGCCTGAATATCTGTGTGCAATACTTGTGCATGTGCTTTTATTTATTTATTATTTTTAAGATTTTATTCATTTGAAAGAGAGAGAGAACATGAGCAGGGCACGGGGAGAGGGAGAAGCAAGCTCCTTGCTGAGCAGGGAGCCTGATGCAGAGCTGATTGCAGGACCCTGAGATCATGACCCGAGCCAAAGGCAGACAGCCAACCAACTGTAAGCCATCCAGGCGGCCCAGTACATGTGCTTTTTAATAAACCAATGTATGAAGCTTGAGTGAGTGTTACTTGATTACTGATTTAAGAACAAATCCGTTTACAAAGCGCTTTCAGATGCATCGTCTTCTTGATCCTCGTGGCAAGCCTGCATGGCAGGCAGACCATGGACTACAGTGGTTGAGTGGCCTGTCAGAGTTAAGAGAGAAGAAAGCAGAGCTTGGGTCTGGGAGAGCTCTTCTTACTCCAGACTCCTGTTCTGGGCAAGTTCTCCAAGCTTCTTAGCATGCTCTCATTAAGAGCTCAGAATATTCACACTTGATTGATGAGCATTTCCTTCATTAGGAATGTTTTTTTTTTTGTTTTTTTTTTTTTACTTTGTCATTTCAAGATGAAAGACCTAGAAAGAAAACAGATGTGATTATTTTCCTGAATTGCATACATTTTGAATCAGGGCTTTGTAGAGGCTGCAGCCTGATGAGGCTTCCACCTCCAGGGTGATGTTTCCACTCTGGAAGCTAGCCTTGCCTTGAATGTTTGCTCTTTTAGGGGAAAACGGAACCCATCACGGTGGTGAAGCTGCTGAGCTGCTTCGATGACCTTGTGGCTGCGGGCACCGCCTCCGGGAGGGTTGCCGTCTTTCAGCTTGTGTCCTCGCTGCCAGGGAGAAATAAACAAGTAAGTACTAGTCACTTCGGCATTTCTTAATTTCTTGGCAAATTCTTGTGGATTTTCAAATGAGAAATCCTCATCTGCCTGGAAGGTGCATGCTCAGAAAAACTTCACCCTGTGCTCTTAATACTCAGATAGCATTTTGGTTCTTGGTAGGACACTTGGCAGAAAGCATGTTTGGGTAATTTAGATTGTGCCTAATAGTGTCCGGCTGCTCTCTGTCAGTTTTAAAGATAAATAGCCAGAGGTAACCATGCACAGGGTTTTTCCTGGAAAGCAAGATTGGGAAACCAGCTCCTCCAGGGGCAGGAGGGACCGTGTACCCCGTGCCCACAGAGCCCCGACTCACAGTGTGCATCCCTCTCTCTTCTCGTGTGTGTGTTTACGGTTATTCTCAGCTTCGGAGATTTGATGTCACCGGTATTCACAAAAATAGCATAACAGCTCTGGCTTGGAGCCCCAATGGAATGAAATTGTTCTCTGGTGATGACAAAGGGAAAATTGTCTATTCTTCTCTGGATCTAGACCAGGTAAGATTCTTTCCAGAAATATTTTTGGCCTTCTTATATTTGGAGAAATTACATCCATAATTACATTGTAGCCAGTCAGTTTGTATTCTCAATCATTGTCCCTTTATAATCTCATTATTGTTTGTGACATTTTCCCCCAAGGACTTTTCTAACGTTTTCTAAGCTTCTACTTCTGTGACTAAAGGGTTGGCCTTTGTTTGCGCTGGCCCCTTCCTTCACAGTGTTCATTCTCCTGTTGTCTCCTGCTGCTCCTTCGAACAGAAGCCTTGTCACTCCTCTCTCCTTGAAGGGTTTGTAGGAGCCATGTGAAGCCTTTCATAATCATAACTGTGGACAGAGGTCAGTGCTTTCAAGGGGCAGAGAGCTGGCCCCAGCCAAACCTTGCCTCTCGCGTGGGAGGGAGTGGGCCGAGGATGAGGAGGTTTGGTGGCAGCCCGGTGCCCAGCCACCACCCTCCTGTTTGTTGCTTTGTTTAATCCTCACAACGCTGCCCTGAGCTGTGTATGCTCTTCCCCTGTCAGTAGATGAAGAACCCAAAGCTCGGTGACCCCGTCACTAGCCCAGGGTCGCAGGCGAACACCTGGCGGAGCTTAGCTTCCAACAGGTTCTGCTCCTAAGCTTGCACCTTTTCCACCGCACGTGTGGCTCTGTGCAGGGCTGTGCTTCGTGGGGTCACATGTCTGCCCAGCTAGACTGAACACTTTGGTGGCACGAGCCTTTCCTTTTCTTATATGTAGCCTTCTTTCCTTGTGCGTAGCGGGAATTCAGCAATTACTAGCCGAGTAGCTTTTAGTCCCTCCAATCCACAACTGTCCTGTCTATCACAAGTTCTCTAGCGGTAGTTCTCAAAGTGTTTGGTCTCAGGACCTTTCTACATTCTTAAAAGGAGGATCCCAAAGAGCTTCTCTTTATATGGGTTATAGCTACTAAGTACACCATGTTAGAAATTAAAACTGAGAGATTTAAAAATATTTATTAATTTTATTTTGTTGTTTTTTTAAAATTTTGTTTATTTGACACACAGAGAGATCACATGTAGGCAGAGAGGCAGACAGAGAGAGAGAGGAGGAAGCAGGCTCCCTGCTGAGCAGGAAGCCCGACGACGCTGGGCTCAATCCCAGGACCGTGAGATCATGACCTGAGCCGAAGGCAGAGGCTTTAACCCACTGAGCCACCCAGGCGCCCCCATTAATTTTATTTTGAAATAATAAACCTATTATTACTAGAAATAACATTTTTATGAAAATGAGTATTTTCAAAACAAGTGAAAAGAAAGACATTGCTTTACATTTTTGCAAATCTCTTTAATGGCTGGCTTGACAGCTGCATTCGCGAGTGACGTTGTTCTGGTTGGAGTATATGAAGGAGACCTGGCCCCTCACAGACCTGTAGTTGGACCTGGGATAGTGTCGTAATAGCCTTTTTAGAGAACTGTGGATATTCTTCATGAATCTGACCCCCCAACTCACGGGTGGTGGTTTCTTTAAAGGTCGGTTGTAACTGGGAAGGTGAAACCATGTGGATGGATTTTTTGTACTCTAACAGCAAAATCTAGTGGTCTGTCTTGCACTTTGAATGGTTCTTTGATCCACACGTGATTTTGTAAAGTCATGTGTTGGTCACTTGGAAAATATTGATCTACTGAGTGATGCAGACCTTTTCAAATGTTGACACATGTAATTATATAATATCAAGGAACGTGCCTTTGCCAATAAGACCATTGTTCTGATCAGAAAAGGCTGTAGCTACTGAGAATTGCTCAAGTTCACAAGGGTCGATACAAGCTTTCAATTCTGATCCCCATTTGAGAACTTGAAATTTATTATCAGCAACAAACACAATTACTTGTTTTCACTGAAGTGACAAGGTCACTTTGTTCCATCTGAGAAAAGGTCTGCCAAATACCCATGTTTGAATAATTATCGTATGTCAAGTAAAAATGACATTCTGTGGGGAAAAAAGCAGCTGCTTGAGCTCCCAGCTCTAACAGTCAAGTGCTTTTCCTTGAGAACCTGAGTACCTCAGTGCGAAGCAGCAGGACCAGGCATGCCTGCCCTGTTTTATCACACAAAATTCAAAACTCTGTCTACCCAAAAGCCAGGATTTAATGAAATTATAATTGTTCTGCATCAAAGACCGTCTTCAGCGAAATGCATGTTTTTTCCATGAGTGGTGGCGGAGGACACGGTGACGATTAGTGGCGTCAGCGCCCCGCTCTGCCCGCCGTGGCTTTTGTGTCAATGCCAGCGTCAGCTCAGTGAAAAAGGCAGATGCACCCTTGGATAATGAAAACAGTGTGGGCCTCGCAGACCCTGTGGAAAGGACTGCGACCCACACTTTGAGAACCGCTGTTGTGCAGGAAAGCGTTGAGGTTATTAGAGGTCCCTGTGCCGTTTCTTCCTTCTGCTTGGGCCCGCAGGCAGCACCAGGGCCCCACTGCTCCCAAGCCTGCATTTCAGGAAGCGGAGAGAAAACCACATGCAGAAAACAGTGTCCTCAGCACGCTGGGGACTTACCTCCCACCTTTACTGAGGTCCTGATAGTTTTTTTTTTTTTAATTACAAGTATAAAGAGATTTGCAAAAAAAAGATATGGGAGGCTGAGTGTTTTTGCAAAATTCATATAATAAATTTAGTTCATTATAAGCTAAATCGAAAACTAAAAAGCTACAGTTTACGTAACTACGAATGTGGGAGGAAAATCTGCTTTTAGAAGTACTTGATGTTTGGGGGTATGAACGTTTCTCTATCTTCACTGTGTTGGTGGTTGTATAACTGTATGCATTTGTCAAAAATCCATAGAACCATGTATCTAAAAAGGGTCAGTTTTATTGTATGTAAATTTTACCAGTAAATCTGATTGCTGCTCCCCCCCCCCATGGTGTGACAATGCATCAGGATTTCTTGCATGATTGAAGAAACTGGTTTAGGAGAAGAGAACTTGTAGAAGCAGATTTTTGACACCAAGAAATAGAGCTTGTGCTAGCAGTAAAATGCCTTCTAGAGTTTACCTTTGTTCTTCAATATATTTAATACTGCTTCCATTTCTTTCTTCTGTTTTTTTCTGACCCTTTCAGTTGGTAAGGAGATAATGTCCCCACAACTGCTTTGAGCTCTTTGTGGGGGAAGAGTGTAATGTGACCTTAGATGATAGTTGCCGCAATAATTTCATAGGAAGTCCTGTTGTGTTCCGTTAGAATAAATAATACAGTGTAACATATTTCCTTTTAGATCCTTAAGGACTCTTTTTCGAACTAACTACTCAGAACATTTTAAAAGAAACTATACAGAATTTTTCCACTGTTTCTTGCCAAACTTGATTCAGCCTGAGATAGGTTATTAATGTTGTTTTCTCATTAGTAAGAACTTGTCCAAATAATGTCATCCCAGTGGGTTGACACTGAATCTGATGAGCATTAACAACATACGTTTTAAGGTGTAAACTGACCCAAATACCAATAACAAAAGGATGCTTCCCAGTCACAGAGGAAGTCGGGTTACTTTAACTGCACACTGAGTTTGGGTTTAACTGGACTCTCTCGCAGGGTGTGTGTAACTCCCATTTGGTGTTGGAAGAGCCGTCTTCAATCGTTCAACTGGATTATAGCCAGAAAGTGCTGCTCGTGTCTACACTACAAAGAAGCCTGCTTTTTTACACGGAAGAAAAGTCTGTCAAGCAGATTGGAACACAACCAAGGAAAAGGTGGGCATCACAAGTGCCCCAGTGTGATGGTTACAGAGGGGCTTTAAGTTTTCCTAGGTTTCTTGTTCGCCACGTGCACGCCCACAGCGGCTTGAAGCCTAGGGCTCCCCATGTGTCGCTCCCCTGCCCAGGGCACCCCATCCCAGCGTCAGGGAGGAGGAGCGGGTCCCTCTTGTTCTGCGGCAAGAACCTGCAGGGTGGCCTCCCTGCCTGGAGTGCCAGGACTGGGGGAGTCTCCAATATGCTCTGCTTTGGGTCCACAGTGCCGGTGGAGGGTCAGGCCCCTGCTCACCACGTGGGCTGGGCCGGGCTTGGGGATAAGTGGCAAATACGGTAGATGGGAGCCCACCATCATGGAAACTTAAGAAACTCAGCAGGTGAGTTGTTAATGGTTGCGTTACCTGTTGTGGAGCAATGTGCGGGGTGCTGTGAAACTTGTCCCCAGCCTGGAGCTGAAGGTGGACTCCCTGAAGGAGTGAGCGCGGGAGCGCACGGGGGATCGCCCTGCCAGAAACACACTTGTAGAGCCCTGGGACCCGGTTTACCCGGGGGTGGGGTCAGCGAGGAGGGGCTCGGTGGAGTGGTGGGGCCACCCCCTCATCCTGAGAGCAGCAGGACCCAAGTGGGGGCAGGAAGAGAGGATGGGCGCCAGCAGCTTGTGGGTTGGGCAGCGGGGTTTGGAGAAGTTCCTGGTAAAGGGGTGCTGTTGCCTACAGAGGATCCGAGGGGCTGGGTGGGCTGGGGAGTGGGGCGAGCAGGCTGACAATGAGATGTGGATTGGCTGCGCCCGTGAGGGAGGGCCCACGGAGGCTGGCGGTGATAGCCGGCGGCTGACGGATGGCCCGGACAAGGGGAGGTCAGATGGGTGGAGCGTGACAGCCCTTAGCTGGCAAAAGACCTGGTCGTGCCTCCCTTTGGTTTCTGTTTTCCATGCTGAATACCCCCTCAATTCCACCAACAGCTTAGCCTTTTTATATTAGTAGTCCCCCTGTGGCCCCTGGGAAACACAGTAGAGTTTGTTGCTCCGGCCTAGGGGTTCTGCACGTCCTCATCTGGCCTTTTGCTCTGCCAGTGTCCCCCTCTTCTGCCTGCTATTTTGTCCTCACTTGTCATCAGTGTCTTACCACACTCTCTTTGGAAGGATAGTGGAGGATAGACAGAGGAAAACCAGTTCCTTTTCATGTGCATCAGCCAGTAGTCCTTCTCTTAAAACCTGGTCTTCCAACCTCCAGTGTGGAAACCTAAGCAGGTTTCCATGAGCTCCTCCTGGTGCACATAGGTGGTCGGGTCTTTTGGCCTGTGCTGGGCACTGTTCCAGACTGTGGACGCAAACAAACGTCTCCCCTTTTTCCCCGGGAGGTCTGTTTCACTGGGCCCTAGAGGAGTGGGGATGACACAAAATAAATGGAAAAGTTGGTCACCCCCGTGTCTTAAAGGCTTGTTTTTCTGTGCGTGTGTGTGAGTTTGTGGTTCAGAAAGGGCATCTGGCGAGTCTGCCCCCTGGAAGCTGTGTGTCATTCAGCAGGTGTTGGGTGTGTGCCTGTGGGACAGATGGGCAGGGGACAGGTCTCTGCCCCCAAGCGGGATAGCTGCATTGGCTATAGTGCGAGCTGCAGGGAAGGCGGTCGGGTGAAGCCTTGGGGTGGGGGTGGCACACTCTCTTAG
This sequence comes from Ailurus styani, assembly GCA_002007465.1. Taxonomy (NCBI): domain Eukaryota; kingdom Metazoa; phylum Chordata; class Mammalia; order Carnivora; family Ailuridae; genus Ailurus; species Ailurus styani. The sequence continues at coordinate 3,319,879 of LNAC01000192.1, forward strand.
AACAGTCTGGAAAGACTTCTGTGGGAAAGTGATATTTGAGCAGAAGCCTCAGGCATAGGAAGAGCTGCCTGAGGAGCATTCTGGTCTCAGGAAACAGCGAATGCCAAGGCTGCGGATTAGGCCAGGGCTTGCAACGTTTGGGGAGCCAGAGGGGGCCGGGTGACCAGGGAGCAGTGGGTTGGGTGCACTGGTTGAAAATGAGATTGGAGGGCTGCCTGGGTGGCTCAGTGGGTTAAACCTCTGCCTTTGGCTCTGGTCATGATCCCAGGGTCCTGGGATTGAGCCCTGCGTTGGGCTCCCTGCTCAGGCGGGAGCCTGCTACCCCCTCTCTCTCTCTGCCTGCCTCTCTGCCTACTTGTGATCTCTCTCTGGCAAATAAACGGATTAAATCTTTAAAAAGAAAAAAGAAAAAGCCTCACTGAGTCTCTGCTGTGTGCCGGGCACCCTTCTATATCTGAGGTGACTGCCATGAACTGGGAAGACCTCTAATCTCAGGAGGCTCATATTCCTGGCGGGGGAGACCAACATTAAATTAATATGTTCTAGAATGTTCGGTAGTAATCAGGACATGGACTAGAGAGGAGGGAGCAGGGGACATGGGTGTGTGCTCTAGATAGGCAGGAGGGACAGAGGGACCAAGAAGATTCCTTCTGAAGGAAGGGCAGAAGGAGCCACCAGAGGACTTTGAAGAGAAGCTCTTGAGGCAGAAGCAGTGTGTGAGGGTGTGAGGAGCAGCAAGGCCATGTGTATGTGGAGCAGAAGAAGGGCCAGGTTAGGACGTCATCCTATAGGCTTTGTGGGCCTTACTCGAGGGCTCCCTTACTCTAGCACGCCAGCAGTTGCGAGAGGCCTTGACCAGGGCAAGTCACCCTTGCTGCTCTTCGGAGGGGGCAGGAGTGGCAGGTCAGGGACCAGCCCGGGGCTTAGGCCAGGGCAGGGTGGCAGGAATGCTCAGAGGGCAGAGCTGACAGGTTCGCTCTGGGGGGTGAGAGAGGGAGGTGAGTCAGAGGCCGTGGCTGAGCACCCGGGGGAGTGCGGCGCGCTGGCCCGGAGAGGCCGGGGCGAGCTGGGGGGCAGGGCCAGCAGGTGTGCGTCTCGGGAGGCGGGTGCGGCCAGAGCGTGCGTTTGGGAGCCTGTAGCGTGTAAACGGGCCTGGACAAGCTCTGGACAGACACCCTCGCTGCAGGCGTGGGCAGGGGGTGGAGGGCCTCTGTTCTGGTCATCGGCAGAGACCAGGACGTGAGGAAGGGGCAGAGGACTGAGAAGTCAGAGGCCACATGGAGGAGGTGTCGGAGGCCAGCAGTTGTGACAGCCCAGAGAGATGGCCTGAGGCAGACGTTTGGATTTGGTGACCTGGTGGCTACACACAGCCTTGCTCAAGGACAAGGGCCGAGGGTGAAAGGGTTGCAGGGGACAGGATCACGGTGCTTGGAGGTGCTTTTTAGGAGGCTGGTCTTTGTTGAAGGGAACACGGAGGAGGGGGCGCTGTGCAGGGGGCGTGTCTGGTGAGAGGTTTGTGCAGACCGGGCGGCTGGCGCTGGCTGGCACAGAGCACGAGATGGCGGTGCCCGTCGTGGCCTCCCTGGAGCCCGCTGGTGGGTGACAGCGTAGCCTGAATAGGCCCGGGGTGTTCTCAGCGGGCAGCAGAGCCCGGGTGTAGGTGCACCTGCGGGCAGGGGACCTCAGTGGTAGGGGATGGGGTCATCCTTTTCAGATGGAGTTTGGGAACCTCCTCAGATAATACATGTTACTCCCAGGAGACCGCAGAGCCTCCAGCCGTCCCCAAACGTGTTGTATCTTTGCTCTCCTCGGGCTCTGTCTTGCACTATCTCACATGGGCACCCTCTCCCTACCTATTAGGTGTCCCCTGCGGCCCTGTCGTCAGGGCCCCTGCACGTGGCCGTCCGTGCTGGGCGTGGACGTGTGGGGTCTGCCCCCCAGCCGAGCCAGCACCAGGTTCTGGAACAGGGCACTGCCGTTGTGCCTGTGTGGTGGCCTGTGGGCAGTTGGTTGCTGAGCCTTTTGTCACCCATCTTAGACTTCCATTCTCCTGCCTCGGGCTCTCTGTCCACACTCAGCATTGCAGGTCTGTGGCACCAGCGAGTATATAGCTCATGAGAAAACACTCCTTCCAGAGCGCCCGGCTGGTTCGGGGTAGAGCATGAGACTCACGATCTCATGGTTGTGAGTTTGAGACCCACATTGGGGCTGGAGATTGGTTAAAAATAAAATCTTTTTAAAAACCCCAAACAAACAAATATAACTTTCATATTAATGTGGCTCATAAAGGAAATTAAAGTATTTTTTAAAGTCATCAGTGATTTTTCTGGAAGTCACCTCCACCAAAATTAAGCAAGTGGGTTAATTAAGTTACGATTTTAGAACCCTGACCCTGCAGTGCTTAGGCCTTGAAAGCTGGGGTGTGAGGGTCCGCCGCAGAATGACAGCAGCAGGTGCTGCCCCATCGTGCTGCCGGTGGGTGGCGCCAAGCCTGGGGCGTAGGACAGTTTGCACCTGCCCTAGCTAGTTATCCCCAGCTTACCTGCCTCCCCCCAATCCTGCCACCAACCACACACCACATGTTCCAGCAGTTGCTTAGAGCCAGCTCCCCACCAGGACCCTCTCGGCATGTTCCTCCCCCCACAGTGCCTGCCGGGGAATAGTCCTGATCTAGCCCTCTCTGCCCCAGTTGGGACACATCCTGTCCGGGCTCCTCGAGCGACCCCACTGAGCCTCAGGTGGTCTTGCAGTCGTTCTTACACATGCACACCTCTGCTCCCGTCTGTTCTCAGCCAGGGCCAGGATCTCGTCTCATTTCTTTCACGATGTTCACAGCACCAGGGTCTCACACAGGGCAGGACTCACTTGGTGTTTGTTCAAGTGAATGCTTTAGTTACCTAAGGTGAACAAGTCAAAGTGGAAGTGATAAGAGATTTTTAAGAGGACCTATAAATAGAAGGAAGACATTTAACAATTGGGTCACCAAACAGAAATTGATTTGACAGGAAGGACACGAGGAAGAGGTTATGGACTGCCCAGTGAGAATTCCTTTGGGTCTATTTAGAGAATCTTTCCAGAACAAATCCACCAAAGGCAGTAATCAAACACAAGGCTGATTATAGAGTTGTCCGTGAATGATCTACAAGGTTAAAATGGTCTTGGTTAATCTAACAATCTTCGTTTCAAAGCTGGATTTGATATTCAGTACCCTCCTTGGGCCCGATCCAGAGGGATTTAGTTACTGCACAGCCAGAGGGACCTAGGGAGAGACTGACGTGCAGAGAAACATCCAGATAACTCTGACCGTGTGGGATGGGCCCTGGAGACAGCCCCTCCAGAGGGCCGGCACGCTGCTCTGTGCAGGAAGGGTGAGGAGACAGGCAGGGGGCCATGAGTGGAACTCGGGGCTGACCCCAGCTGGGAGCGCCCGGAGCCCAGTGCAGGGCCTTACCACATCAGCAGCAGCACTTTGGTGCCTTCCTAGACCAGCTCACTTAATCTTCACTTTAACCTTTGAGATGGGAAGGATTACCCTGGTTTACAGATTAGGAAACTGAGCTCCAGAAAGTTCGTGTAGCACATAGCAAATGTCAGGGCTGGACACTGAGCCTCGCTGTCAATTGAGAGTCAGTACTATTTCTACTGTTTCAAATCAGAGAAGTATTTTGAGGAGAGAGTCGACTGAAACTCTTGAACTTTGAGGTCTGGTAGCAGCCTGACATTGGGCAAAGATGTGGTACTGTGAAAACTTAGAGGAATGCCCAGCCAGCTCAGTTGAGGGAGCATGCAACTCTTAATCTCGGGATTGTGGGTTCAAGCCCCACATTTGGTGTAGAGGTTGCTTAAAAATAAAGCCTTTGGGGGAAAAAAAGAATTCAGATTGCCGGTGGGAGCAAGGGTTGGTGTAATCATGTTGAACAGAGCTCGAAATTGTCTTTCAAACCTGAATGTGGTCAACTCAGCACCCAACAGTTACCCAACAGTGCAACAGTTCCATTTCCAGGAGATCCTGGACAGACTCTTACACACGTGCGTGCTAGGAGGTCTGCGGGAAAATGCTCGTAGCACTGTTGTTTAAAATAACCAAGTAGAAACAATTCAAATACGGAATAACAAGCGAGTGAGTAAAAAATTTGTGGCATACTATGTAGCAGTGAAAATGACTGAGCTATAGCTTTTTTATCAGTAAAAATAAATCATAGAAATATAACGTTAAGGGCGCCTGGGTGGCTCAGTGTGTTAAAGCCTCTGCCTTTGGCTCAGGTCATGATCTCAGGGTCCTGGGATCGAGTCCCACATCGGGCTCTCTGCTCAGCAGGGAGCCTGCTTCCTCTTCTCTCTCTGCCTGCCTCTCTGCCTCCTTGTAATCTCTCTCTCTGTGTCATATAAAGAAAATCTTTAAAAAAAAACGTTAAAAGCAAGTTGCAAGAGCATACAAATAGCATCATTACTTTTTTTATACAAATGAAAGATAATACTAAAATCTGTAGCATTTAGGAATACATAGGTATGTGGTTAAGCTATCATTAATAGAAGCAAGGGAATAACAAACACAAAATTCAGTCTGGTGGTCACAGCTGGGGAAAGGAGGGGCAGGAACGTTAGGAGCAGGGGAGAACATCACCTGTGTCACTGATGATTTATTTCCAAAGTTGAGGGATGGACTTCCAGGTGTGCATTTCATTTGTTAGACTACATAATTTTTTATGCCTTTAAGTGTGTGTGTGCGCACGCGCGCGTGCTTGTGTGTATATACTATAAAATAATATGTAGTATTTATATAAAACATTCTTTTGTGTTGGGTATTTCATAATTTTATTTTTTTATTTTTTATTTTCTTATTTTTGAAGATTTTATTTATTTATTTGACAGAGAGAGACACGCAGTGAGAGAGGAAACACAAGCAGGAGTGGGAGGGGGAGAAGCAGGCTTCCCGCTGAGAGGAGAGCATGATTCGGGACTTGATCCCAGGAACCTGGGATCATGACCTGGGCCAAAGGCAGATGCTTAACGACTGAGTCACTCAGGCACCCCTTCATAATTTTAAATATAGGAAAAACTGCCGCACCTTGGGACCAGATGGGAAGCTGGTTCCTGTGATGGGTTTTAGACTCCATTGTAGACATGACGCTCATTCACCGGGTTGCTGGAGCGAGTGCAGCAATCAGGCGTTAGGAGGAACAGAACTTCTGAGCAGGGAGATGATGGTCAGACCTGGATTTGTCAGCTTCTGCCTCCATTTCCTCCTCTGACACAGGAGCTGTACTGTTTGCCTCATGGTGTTGCCATGAAGATAGAAACAAAAAGGGTAGAAACAAAGCCCGGGACACAGCACTGTACCGGTCCCCACGAGCCAGGCTGCATGCTCAGCGGGCTCACACTTCCAGGGGCCTCAGGGAGGAGACACAGAGATGACAGTGTCGTTTGAGTAACAGAATAAACCATAGAAGAGGGTTTGAGGAAACATCAATCTCATTTAGACTTATCCAAAAAATTCTTGTTAGAGTTGATATCAAGGATTAACAACTATCACTTTAAATCAGTTCGTATCTGTTTTTTTTCTTTCTTTCTTTCTTTCTTTCTTTCTTTCTTTCTTTCTTTCTTTCTTTCCTTCCTTCCTTCCTTCCTTCCTTCCTTCCTTCCTTTTTTTTTTTGTAATTTCAGCACTGGGAAATTTGGAGCTTGTTTTATACCAGGACTTTGTAAGCAGAGTGATCTGACCTTGTACGCCTCACGGCCTGGGCTCCGACTGTGGAAGGCGGACATCCATGGGACTGTTCAAGCCACATTTATCTTAAAAGATGTCTTTGCCGGAGGAGTCAAGCCTTTTGAACTGTACCCACGTCTGGAATCCTCCAACAGGGGAAGTTGCAGCTTACCTGAGAAACACCTGGGGCTTGTTTCATGTTTCTTTCAAGAAGGCTGGGTGTTGAGTTGGAATGAATATAGTATTTACCTTCTAGACACCATCAACCAGGTAAGTGACATGATCGCACCACGTCTTCGGTGTCTTTACAGGGTTTATGTACAGACTGTCTCTCAGAACGATAGAAGAAACAGCACTGACTCTAATGCTTTGCTTTTTCCTTTGGGCCAGTCAAGGAAATCAAGTAAGGGTCTGATTATTTTATAGATTTGTTTTTGGTAGAACCTTCCAGCTGTTCTGCCTCTAAGCAGGAGTGTCGTCTGCCTGGTGCGGCTTCCTCACCTGGAACCTGAGGGGTAGGGCAAGCTGGCCTGGGGCCAGCAGGCTTTCTATTGTAATGTGTAGTGTGTATTACTTTTGTGATACACAAAAGTATTCTGTAATTTTGTTATTTGTAATTTGTATATTATGAAATATACAAAAGCACATTTCATAATAATATTGTAAATGTGTATTACTAATAAGTAATGTGTATTATTTTGTTAGCCCTGAGTTCGTTTCTCTTCTTAAGGAGCAGTTTGGAAGGCATTTCTGTATTCTTCTCCTCTTATAGACAACTTAAGTTTTCTTCTTTCTCAGGGTACTCTTTGAACTTGATGTGCACTTAGTAGTGAGTGGGGTTGAGAGGTTTGGTGACTGTGTATCAGTTCCTTTCTTCTGAGCCCTTTCTGTGACAGGTGTCTCTAACTTCACGAGACAGAGGGGCTGTCCACGTGCAGACGTGGCTGCCGTCACAGTGTACATGGCGACGTGATGGGCAGCTTCCAGACTAATGGCATGTTTCTAGATGTTCATCAGGATTATTTAGAAATTAACAAAGAATTTAGGCCCTTTTTCCCTCTATAGTGAACTGCCTTTTGTTTGAACTGTTAACAGAAAGCAAATGTTTTAAAATCATTCAGACTCTGGATGTCCTGTTTTCAGGTGGTGGTTGGGGCCCCCTCCCTCTCTCCATTCTTTCATTCCGAGCTGTGAATTGCAGTGTCCACTCGTCTCCTGCGGGAGTGCACACAGTAGGGGTCTAGACGGTCAGCACATCACTCCAGCCCAGACTGGCGTTTCCGTGGGCATGTGTACAAAGTGCTGTGAGCTTGGATGAGTCCTGGGCGTGCCATTGAGGCTGAGCTCCCCAGGGACCGTTTCCGGAGGAGGTGATGTCTGACTCAAGTTGGAACTTTCCCAGTGGACAAGAGCCAGGAAAGGAGTTCGAGCAGAGCCGTGGCCTCCTGGAGGAACAAGCCCTGGGTCTGGGCTGGCCCACTCTGCTCAGGTCACCTGAAACGCAGATCAGGGCAGCCGTGCGTGGCCACAGGCAGGTCCTGCCGAGGGGAGGGGTGCCGGGTGGGCCACAGCTCCCAGCGCTCAGAGGTGGGGTGAGCTGCTGGCTCAGTCTCATGAAGTCACCGGCAAGGTTTATGACTCCAAGTCACGTACCCGTCAGATGCTCCTTACCTTTGCGATCATTACTCTTAAGATGTTTCAGAAAGAGCCTGGCGCAAAGCACAGGTGTCATTTGACTCATTTGGATTCCTGCACCTGTGTGTATGCTTTCAGCTATTACTGTTGCCTGGTTGTGTGATTTTCTTTTCTTTTTTTCTTTTGGACAGGCCACAGTTGCTGGTTTGGAAGGATCAGGTGATATCGTGTCTGTTTCCTGCACAGGAAATGAAATATTTTTCTTAAAGGGAGATAGGAACATTATAAGAATTTCAAGCAGACCTGAAGGACTAGCATCAATAGGTTTGTATTTGTTATAAAATATACTGTATATATATATAATTTTAGTTTATAATTTATAAAGCTTACCATTACTTTGTTAGTTAAATAACTATAGCTTTTTCTGAACAAGGAAGTATTTGGAGGGTTTCCTATGATTCTTTTTTTTTTTTAAGATTTTGTTTTGTTTTGTTTTAGAGAGAGAGTGTATGTGAGCAGGGGGAGGGGCAGAGGAAGAGGGAGAGATTCTGAAGCAGACCCCGAGCTGAGTGCAGAGCCCGACTCGAGGCTCAGTCACACAACCCTGAGATCGTGACCTGAGCTGAAACCAAGAGTTGGATGCTTAACCCACTGAGCTGCCCAGGAGTCCCCTCTGAGTCTTAAAATATGGTTTACAATGCTTTTCTTGAAACTTGCCTACTTTAAGGCTCACATCAGACATCTCACATTTGGTAAATTGGTTCCATGGGTCTGGAAGATGGGGAGGCTGGACAAGAAGTCAGCACCCACATGACTGGTCGCTGGTACTCTGAGACTGCACGTGGGATTAATACTTCGAAAGACAGAGATTTGCCAAGATTTTAGAACACCGAAATCTGTTATCTGAAACATGTCTTTTACCCTTCACATAGTTCTTTCTTATAGCACTGATCATTCTCTGTGCTTTTGACTTTTTTCGTAATTCATACAAGTCCAGATTCTAACGAGCGAAGAATCTTAATACGTGTTCCCGTGCACACATCCACGGCACTTTGTATATTTGGGGCTCATCAGTGAATGTGTTCCCCGTGGTGACAACAGCCATGTGGGGAGGCTGTCCTCCTCCTCCTCTCTGTCACTCACTTTGTTCTCACCATGTTCCAGAGACTCCTAAGCACCTAACAGTTAGGACTCACAAAATCCTGAGCACAACCCTATATGGAAGGTACTGGTTCTGTAGATGAGGAGAAGTTGCAGTGAGGCACCAAAGACGCCACCTCTGGGGGGCTGTGAGTGGCACACGGGAGACATCCGTGTGGCCCCGAGACCCCGCATGTGTGCAGCCTCTGGAGTTCACGGGGCAGTTTCACAGGCACCTTGGTTGATGCTTGTGACAAGCCTGTGGGAAACACAAGGCCCTTCCCCAGCCAGGCCCCCCTCCTCGCGGGGCTGGGAGCGGCCTTAGGCTTCCTTGCTCACTGCGCTCCGGTTGCCACCACGTCCGAGGTGGTGTGCAGGGCGCCCCCACCACGGCCGCCGGCTCTGTCCGGGCTCCTGCCACCACCGCTGTCCCTGGTGCCCCGGACGGGTTGTGCTGGGTGTGTGTGCTCCCCGATGTGGCCTCCTTTTGTCTGGATGCTGCCCTCTGTTCTCTCCCTGCTCGTTATTTAAGACCCAGTTCAGGTCTTACTGTATCTTTGATACTTTTCCTGAGTGCTTTAGTTGAGTCAGGCCCTCCCTGTCTCGCTTGAGTCCCCAGGGGCCTCTCCTCCTACCGCTGTTGCGACTGGGGACCCAGGTCCTTACCTCACAGAATAATAAACCTTTTGGTAGCAAGGATCTTGTGGCTCAGCTTTGTGACTCGACATAGCACATGGCACATAGAAGCCCCAAGTGACTGTTTTTAATCCATGGTGTCCCCGTTTCAGAGTAGAAAACCAAGGACTGGGGGGTAAGCGACAAGCCCCAAATCCACCAGCCCTGTCGTCCGGTTTCTGCTTCAGCCAATGCTTCTCCTGCATCGCCTGCGTGGCTGCATTGGTCAGAAGTGTGGACCTTTTGCCATAGCCATGGGCTTGGGGTATCTTGGCTCTGGGGACATCTTTGCTTTGACTTCTGCTCTCACCAGCACTAGCTGGTGTCTGCATCACTGCAGGAGAGGGGGTAGAGGGCCTGGACCCAAGTGGATGGGCCAGTCGCACACCCGAGGCCTTCTGAGCGGGAAGCAAGGTGAGGAAGAGGAGCTCCAGGCAGCAAGCTTCTGGGCCCCCAAGCATCACTGAGGCCTTTTGTCTTTTTGTGATGTTAGAATTTAAAGCGTAGTTAGGAAAGTATCCCAAATAGCCTCTCAGAGCCAGATATTTAGGACTTAAAAAGATGAAAATGTCGTAAGGGCTACCTTGGCTCCCACTTTACTGTCTCTTTTAAGAGATGGCGGAGTGGGGGTGGGGCAGGGAGTGAGTTGTTTCTTAGGCCACAGGGTAAGTCAGGGTAGCTGTCACTCCAGACTCTCATTTCTGTGCAACGTGTCTAAGCTCTGAGTCTTGAGTTTTCTGAGCATGGTGCGGTCAGGGCAGGTGGCTCACGGGAGGGAAGTCCGGGGGTGCTCTGCGGTGATGGAAACGCTCTCTGTCTGCACCGGCTGCCATGGCTGCTGAGCGCTTGAAATGTGGGGAGTGCAGCTGGATTTTAAACTGTGTTCAATTTTGAATTTAAATAGCTACACGTGACAGCGGCTGCTGTAGCGCCCAGGACAGCTCTAGACTGAGACCTGCCATCGGGCCGTGTGACCTTTGACAAGTGGTTTCCCTGGCTTCACTTGAGCAGAGCCCTGCCTGTCCGTCCCCAGCTGTGCACACCGCAGTCCCTCCTCTGCCCCCGAGCACCCTCACGGGAGGACGGCAGTTCCCACCTGTCTGGCTGGTGGTCCCAGAACCGTGTCGGGCCTGTAGCACTCGGTATCAGGAGGATGGCTGAGTGGGCCCAGGTGGACCATAGTCCCATGTCCAGGGTCCTGTGGCTGGAGCCGTTGTGGCCACGGTGACCTTGTGGTGTTGTGTTGAGAAGGACGAGTCCATGCAAATGAGAAACTTGCTGGCTCTTAGTCGTGGGCACAGAGCAAGGTGCCGTGAGCCTCCGCTGCCACATCCTCACGCCACCCTCTGCTTGCTCTGGGCGCCACGCCGACTTCATCAGTGTGCTTCTCTGTCCTGGGTTTGTTCTCGTGGAAAATGCCCTTTCTCCTTAAATTTCAAGATATATAGGTACACATATGTTTTTCAAGTGCCTTTTGAGTTCTCTTATATTTAAGATGTGGTCTAAGTAGGGGCTATCGCTAAGCCCTTTTCTTAGAAACAGGTCATTTGTCTTCTTTAGGAATTATTTGCGAATTGGCGTGAGAAATGCTGTGTACTTAACAGTGTCCCCTTCCTTTTGAGCTGTTTACAGAAAAGAGCCGTGGCGAACCATTTTCCTGTTTTGGGGGCGTGAGCTTCCTGGAGCACAGAGCCGCTCGTTGGACTGTTTTGTGCGATTCTTACAGTTTCACCAGTCTCTCTGAGTTTAGCAGGCGGGTATTTCGGGTTAGCAGACCTGAATGAGAGCACGTCGACTTCCTTGGACAACCAGCGATAACACCCAACTCTTGTTTCTCAGTGCGAGATGGTCTGGAGACGCCAGGATGCGCAGAGCAGGCCCCCCGGCAGCATGTGGAGAAGCCACCGGGGGCCCCGGTTTCGGAGACGAGGCTCAGGGGCTCTTCCGTGGCCAGCTCTGTGGCCAGCGAGCCGAGGAGCAGGAGCAGCTCGCTCAACTCCACCGACAGCGGCTCCGGGCTCCAGGCAGCTCCAGAGCTGGGGAGGGGCGGCCAGCCCGCCTCACAGAGGTTCAGCGTGATTAGCTCCGAAGACTTTGACCAGGAGCTTGTTGTGAAGCCTCTGAAAGTGAAAAAGAAGAGGAAGAAGAGATCAGGTACCATCCCTCGCAAAACACACACTGACTCCTGCTTACTCAGGGGCATTCTTGCACTTTTTGGGAGTGCTGCTTTCACTGAATGAGCACTTGCTCATTCCATGAGAAGCAGAGAAGGCCTTCAGAATACAAGTGTGTTCTTTCCTCAAAGGAGTTTTACTGTGAAACATTTCATGTTAAAAAAGAGTACCACACACACCAAGAGCACCTTCATGAGGTGTAAATAACATAAAATACACCTGTGTACTTAACCCGCCCTGCTTGATGGGTCTGGGTTTGTACTTCTCACCCTTTCAATAAAAATTGTGATGTATCCATGTGTAGCGTGTATTAGGCCAAAGACACTATTAGCCTGGATGGAAGGCCACAAAAATAGAAGACTTTTGCTGGTGTCTAGATGGGTCGTTTTCCGTTTGGTTGGATAGGTTACTGGCCATGGGATTTAACTTGGAAATGGTTTAGCTTTTTACTCCTTGTTTCCTGTTAGGCCTCTTGAGCTACACATACTTACCAGATTGCTAAGCATTTTAATAATTTTGAATGACTCATCTGCGGTCCATCCGTTCCATTGTTTTCCTCCGTTGACATTTCTTGAGTGAGGCCTAGAGCCCATCAGTGTCTCTGTTTGTGTCCATTTAAAACATCTCCGCATGGGGATGATTCGTACTTGAGAGATGTATTTTTCACCACTTAAACATCCTTCATTTAAAATGTATTTTATTTTCTTGAGCCAAAATTGTGTTTTTTAGTCTCTTACTATTTATGTGGAGTCATACCCCATTTTAAACATTCTTATTTTAAATTAGAAGGTGGAAGCAGGACCACCTGCCACAGTTCCCTTGAATCGACTCCCTGCTATGAGTTTCCGGGTGACAGTCCCCAGTCCTTGAACACAGACCTGATGTCCATGACCTCGAGTTTGGGCAGCATCATGGATCGGTTGAGCACAGAGTCTCCTGACCAGGAGAGTAACTTCAGTGAGGGGGTGAATGGTGTCCTGCAGGAAAATATTGACCCCGAAACATTCAGTGTCCTGGAGTTACCTGAGCCTGCCCCTGACGTCCTGAATGAAGGGAATGGTGACAGACCTGGACTCCCACAATGTGACCGTGCAGACGACACAGGACCACACAGTGGAGTGTGGACTTCACTCTTGGAGCTGAGGGAAGCTGTGGAAGGTAGTGATGTTACAGAACTCAGAGACGAACCTTGTCCCGCAGACGATGGACTAAATAGCAGACAGTCTCCCTATCGAGAAAAGGACAGCTCTGCTGAGGCCCGGGAAGCAGCGGACGTGGAGCCTGATGGCCCCCAAAGCACTTTTTCTGAAGTCCCCTTCCTGGACTCACCCCCGGTGCCTTCCAGCCTCAGCTGGGCCCCCCATGCTGAGCAGCGGCCGCCGGGGACCAGAGCTGATGAAGGCTCTGCTGAGGAGCCCAGCAAGGAGCAGGGCTTCCTCACACACATGGGGGACCCTGGCCACCTTGGCTCACATCCCTGGCACACTGTCACCGACAGTGGCACAGGCCTGAAGGAAAGGGTTGCCTCAGAGTGTGACTCGGGGAGTGTGAGAGGGTGGCAGACACCCCCAGCGTCTGCCTTGGTGGCTCACACTCGTGAGCCTCGGCTGGAGCAGTCTTCGCGGGACCCGGTGTTGACGTCCAGTGATGAGGAGGACATCTATGCCCAGGGGTTGCCCTCCTCTTCCTCAGAGACGAGTGTGACGGAGCTCGGTGGGAGTCGCTCCCTGCAGGACCTGAGCCAGCCTGGCGCAGAAGACACTGGGCTGCTAAAGTCAGATCAGGTAGGTGGGTTTGGGGTGGCCGGTGTCCTGGGGGTCCACCCAACCCATGGAGTTAAGGGTGCTTATTCTTGATCATTTTACATAACAGATTTTTTCAAAGCGCTTACTTTTCTTAGCAAGTAATTATCATTCAGTGTATTTGGTTTCAAGACTAACCAGGTATTATAAGTTGTCTTGTCAAGTCGTTGTGGGGTGTGGACTATGAGTGTGAACTTATGTGTGCTTTCCGCAAATGGACCGCTAGATTCTCTCAGTGCTAACGACGCATAATGTTCAGGCAGCTCTTGCCACGTGCTGCGCACCACGCTAAGAATTTTATAAGTTCAACTCATTTACTTCTCTAAGAACTAAACAAACCGTGAAGCAGGTACTGCTGTGGTCCACGTTTTACAGTGGAGGAAATGGAGACTTAGGTAAATGGTTTGCACGGGTCATGTGGCAAGTGAAGGGCAAGGCTGTCCCGGGACCCTGCTCTCGGCCTCGGTGCCGTCCTGCCTTGGCAGTGAAATGTACTGCTTACTTGTTTTGAGACAAACAACGCGGGAAGGTGAGACCTTCCACTCAGTCTTCCCCACGCCCATCCTTTCTTGAGGCCTTCGGCTGCCAGGCTCTGTGTTCGGTGTTGGCTACTGCAGGGCATGGATAGCCGGTCCGGATCTCAGAATCTCAAGGAGGAGCTAGATGTGCCTGCTAATCATCTCAGCTGAGCAAGACTCTCCGCCGATGGTGGCGAGCAAAGTGCAGGGCCGTGGGAAGTGTGAGAGGGCGCCCGGCCAGGGATGCACTGGGCAGGCAGACCGTGTCTCTTGGGGGCGGGCTGTTGGGATTCTAGGCAAGAACTTTAGAAAAGCCCTCCCCTAGGTGAGAGGGGACCTGGCACTTGGAGGACTTCTTCCTCCCTTCATGGTTCCCCCCTCCCATCCAGTAGCTGGAAAGCCAAGAGATTTTGTGGCATTTGCCGGGGGAGGGGGGACTCGTCATGGGGAGCAGGGCCGGACTGAGAACGGGCAGGTGCCATTCTCTGTGAAGCAGCGAACTTCCACATTTGGGTGATGGTGCAAGCACACTGATTTCTTCTGCAGTTTCAGAAAACTGTTAAACTGCAAAGACTTCATTTAGCTTTGATTTTTTAAAAAAAGAATTGTACCAATAAAACATCAGTTTATAAAATTCAGCCAGACTGAGTGTCTTGGCCAGATTTCCTTTAGCCACACGATGTGTCCTGTGTCTAGTGATTGGGACCGTACTTGAAACTCGAGGGTGAGGACACAGAACTGGTGGTGCCGCTCGTCTGCATGCCTTGGCAGGGATCCGACGCGCAGAACATGGATCTGCACACATGTTGTGTGACGTGCAAGAGGGAGGTCATTTTAACCTCAGCACTGCATTAGGAAGGGTGCTCTGACGTGACGGAGAACTACCCAGGCAGGCTCTGGGGTCCTGACGGGGGACAGCAGCTCCCACTGCAGAACACTTCTTTCAGAGTGTGGTCCAAAGATAGCACGTCCCCACGTGGCTTCTCAGAGACCCTCCGCTCTGGGACTGGTTGATGACCGCACGACAGCGCGGCTCTGTGCTCTGCTACGGAACTCACCAGGCTCTGTCCTTGTCAGTTTGCAGAAAGCTGGATGGGGTACTCTGGTCCCGGCTACGGCATACTCAGCCTGGCGGTCTCCGAGAAGTACATTTGGTGCCTGGACTACAAAGGCAGCCTGTTCTGCAGCGCCCTGCCGGGCGCTGGGCTCCGCTGGCAGAAGTTTGAGGACGCCGTCCAGCAGGTGGCGGTCTCACCCTCAGGTTGGCCTCCCGCCTCCCAGCTCCCTGCTCCTGCCGGGGTAGCTGGCCCAGCGCACACGGGGGGTGCACGGGGGGTGCACGGCGGGCACATGGCAGGCACACAGCACAAGGCGGGCCCTGCCACAGCACCATCTGTGCCTGCACGTTTGGGGGGTTTTCTCCAAAGAACAGGGTTCCTTCATTTGACATCAAGTAATGAACATCCAATAAATGGATGTTCAGTTTGAATCTTGGTTTTTTTTTAATTAATTGCAATGGTAACACATGAACATGTTTTTATAAGCTGTGCAAACTATTTGCTTGAATTTTGAGGGATGTTTTTGAGAGAGATTAACATATTGGCCCCTTATAAAAATGTGTTCCTATTTCTTTTTTTTTATGGGAGGAGAGGGGCAGAGGGAGAAGGAGAGGATCTCAAGCAGCTCCACCCCCAGCACAGAGCTCAGCCTCACGACCCTGAGATCATGACCTGAGCCAAAATTAAAAGTTGGATGCTTCACTAACCGAGCCACCCAGGCGCCCCTGTGTTCCTCTTTCTTCGCTTTGCTTTAAATCAACTGAACTAATAAAGATGGACCTGTATGGATATAGATTATTTGGCTTCCTTTCTAGAAATTATTCTTTTTTTTTTTTAAGATTTTACTTATTTATTTGACAGAGAGAGATCACAAGTAGGCAGAGAGGCAGGCAGAGAGAGGGGGAGGCAGGCTCCCTGCTGAGCAGAGAGCCCAATGCAGGACTCGATCCCAGGACCCCGAGATCATGACCTGAGCCGAAGGCAGCTGCCTAACCAACAGAGCCACCCAGGCACCCCTAGAAATTATTCTTTAATGAGTGATGTGTATGCTTTGGCTAAGTCATCTGCTCCCTGAATGTAAAAGAAAAATCCATTCATTCTTGCAAGCCATGGTCAGGCTAACCATTTTTAGTGAACTGGAGCAGATATTTCCTGAATGAGGCTCTACTAGGCTTTCAGCCTGTACCTCTCTTCCCGTCCAGAATCATTTGCTTATCTGTTTTGTCATAATGTTGGCCACTTCATCTGTTGGGGGGTGGGTAGGTAGAATAGAAGTATTTATGTGTGTTTGCCTCATGGTAACTTCTTATTGTTAGGACACTGGAGCAGAAGTCGGACAAAACGCACTCTGTGACATTAGACTCGTCCCCTGTAATTTTATGGTTTCCGATGGATTTCCCTGAACTCTTCCTGGTCTTTGTCACTATCTAAAATACCAGTTTGTTCAAGATTGTTTTATCTCTTTACTTATTTGAAAAATATTTTTCCTGAGAGAGTGGCTGAGATCATAGTCTACTTCTTCAATTGTCATTACATAATTGTGCCTTTTAATTCTCTCTCTGTCATTTATTTCAGTTCATCTTCCCAACCATTTAGAAACTTTGGCTCTGTCCTGATTCTGTTGATTACTTTGTGTTTCCAAAACATTCCAGCCCTTGTTGATCTCTTAAGAATTCTGTCCCCACCAAATGAATGTACTTTGACTGAGTTGTCCTGCAGTGCCCACGTCTTCGGGGGGCACCAGAGCCCCATGGTGTTCAGGGCGTGCTTCGGGGTTAGCCATCTGGCTGACTTTTCTCCTCTTACCTCAGCTCTCCCCGTCAGACCCTCTAGTCCAGCCTGGCTGTCCTCTTGGTGCTTCTCTGGTGGTTTCTCACACATGGCCGCCTGGCCTGTGTCACACCCTCCATCTACCTAGAACGTCTGCCTCCTTCCCTCCCCTTCTTCATCTCCGTTTATCAGAGTCCCTTTCTGAGTAAAAAAAGACAGCCCAGCTCCAGTGCTTCCTTTCCATGCATCTTGTCCCTCAGTTGGTCCAGAAGAGACCCATCTGAATCCCTCCAGGACTTTTCAGCCTCTGGTGGGGGACGAGTTGTGCCTCCCGATGTAATCTCATCGGCACCGCCAGTGTCTGTGGTGGGAGTGCCTGACATCTGTCTGGCGCGGTGTGCCGTGTCCCCGATCTGTTCTCACTCCAGTTGCCCTAGCAGCCCTGCAGTGTACAGAGGAGGAAGCCAGTCACGGAGACAGTAGGTGACTTGACACCCAAGACCACACGGCTGGTGGGTGGTGACCAAGGACCCAAACCTTGGCGCTGTGGGCTCTTTCCCCAGTTGGGGTGGAACCAAAAGGGGGACAGAGGTTTTAGAAATCTCTCTCCCCCACAGTGACCAGAAGTTTTTTGTGTAAGTAATTCTCCATAGTTATTGGATGGTGAATAGGATTTTTATTTCTACAGGAGCCCTTCTATGGAAGATTGAACAGAAATCTAACCGAGCTTTTGCTTGTGGAAAAGTGACCATCAAGGGGAAGCGGCACTGGTACGAAGCCCTGCCCCAGGCAGTGTTTGTGGCCCTGAGTGATGACACGGCCTGGATCATCAGGACAAATGGAGATCTGTACCTGCAGACAGGTAAGTGGGGCGGTGCTCCAGCACCCTTGGGCGGGGGGCGAGTGTAATTGCTTCCTCCTGCCCCTTGCTTTGTTGGGGACACGCTTAGAGCCATCACAGTGACTAAGGGGCTAAAAATCAATTTAAATTGAAATACTTCTGGAAAGAGAGTCTTTGCCATTGGAATATATTAGCAGTTTCCTGCTACTGACTTATATCTAACCCCAGACAAATTTAGGGCAAGACCTTAATAGGGTTATTCAGTGAGATACAGAAACAGATTCTTAGTCTCCTTATGGCTAACCATTACCTATCACTTATGCTGCAATGTCATATCTTGAGGGGAAAGAAGAACAGAGAAATGACATTAGAGTCATCTTTCCCTTTAGGTCATAGCCCCGCTTCCGCATACTTACTTACACGTGGGTCAGGAAGAAACAACGAGCAATTATTTGATCTCAGTAGCAGTTCAACTCGTCCTAATAAACTGTCCTGAGGGGAACCTTCAGCTGCTGGAGGAGACTCAGTGGGACTTGTTTATTAAAAATAAACTGTAATGAGAGTGAGTGTTTATGTGCTGTCAGCAAAAGGGGATATGAGTTTCCAAAGGCAATGTGATTTCTCGGCATCTGGAAAGGATACGGGGTGGGAGCTCTTTTTTGGTTGTCAAGAGGCCATGTTGGATTTATGTAAAGATTGGTCTTCTAACCATTTAATATTGCTGATTTGCAGAGACTGTTTTAATCTCTGTTATGAGCTGTCAGCCAGGGGTGATTCTTTGAGATTGAAAGTCTGCGCCTCTGGCTCTTCCTCACACGTGGGAGGGCCAACACCTCTGGGAAGCCGCTCCTTGAGCCCTGGTGGTCAGCTCGCCAGCTCCTGGGCCACGTGCCAGCCCTGGTCTCTCCCTTCAAGTGGGAATCGCTCTGAAGGGCAGATGCATATCCAGTTTCCAGGGGCACTTGAGTTTTGTTCCTGGTAAGGAGACAGAGTGCTTCTGGCCTGGGGTTGAGGAACGGGTGTCCTGTTAACCAGTAGTACCAGACCGACCACGTTAGTCTCCAGGGCTGGCCTGACGGTCTGTAGTGTAAGCAGCCCCACAGGTGACTCCCCCTGGTTGAAGGGGGGGGATACAGCCAAGGATGTGGGACCATGGGGCTTCTGGGACCAGTCAGGGGGCACGTCGGAGCACTGAGGACTAAGCGCAGGCTGGTGCCACAGATAACGGGGTTTGAGTTAACAGCTGTTCCACCAGCTTCCACTGCAGACAGGCTGAAGGAGTAGGGGGAAAGAGCCCTGGGTAGGGTGTCGGGGGCTCTGAGCTCTGGCCCTGCCATAGCCTTGCTGTGTGAGGGACCTCGCCTTTCAGCTAGGGAACCAGCCCCCCATACAGGTCGGAGCAGGAGGGGGCAGCTGCTCCGTCGGGGCTGCTCTGCAGAGGAGGGCTGGGGGCCTCAGATCCTGGCTGCTTTCCTGCCCTGGGCTTTCTGGTTCTTCCAGAACATCTTAAGCATCTTTGGGACACCAGTGGATTCTAAATTGTTATCCTTCAGTTTTCAGAGAGCATTTGCAAACACTTCAAATACATGCCCTATTTAAGCGCAACGTAACCAATTTTTGGTGACTAGACCTTAAAAAGTCAAAACACTTAGTACAAAAGAATATGGCAAAGTACCAAAAAAAAGGAGAAAGAAAAAGAAGCAAACAGCAGGATACAAATAATGTATGAAGTCCTGACTGTGTGTCTTTGGGGTTTCCTGTTCGTCTCCCTGGCAGGTCTCAGTGTGGATCGCCCCTGTGCCAGAGCCGTAAAGGTCGACTGTCCATACCCACTGTCCCAGGTCACAGCCCGGAACAGCGTGGTGTGGGCGCTGACGGAGCAGAGAGCCCTCCTGTACCGCGAGGGCGTGAGCAGCTTCTGCCCTGAAGGCGAGCAGTGGAAATGTGACATCGTCAGGTACCCGCAGGGAGAGCAGAGCCGTCTGCATCTTGCTGGTCCCACCCTGGGTTCTTTGTCAGCTTGACTCCCCTTAATGCCCCCGTGGGAGCCTTTCCCGGGCAAAGCGGCATCTGTGAAGCTTTCCATGGTAGTAGTGTTCTCTAGAATTGTCGGAGCCGATGGCAGCAGACTGACCGTGGAGACGCCCTGTGCCTGCCTCTGACTGGCAGACTGGGCGTTGGGTCCGAGCTTAGCTGCCCTCTTGTGTGACCTCAAGCATCACACGATCACGGGTCTCTCACGACAATGTCTATTCAGCACCGCCCAGCGTGGACGGGTCCTTTCTGTGTAGAATCTCAGTGGTTTAGAGCCAAATATTCTTCCTTTATTACCATCCTGGTCAATGGTGATTGATCTCTGAATGGTAATTTATTTGGTGACTTATAGCACTCAAAATTTTAATTATAGAATTACCATCAAATCATTTTGCTAATTAGAAAAATTAGAATCTTCTTGGTTTGAACCTAGCAGCCCAGTCAACGTGAGCGAGGAGCTCCCGTGAGCCACAGCGGGGCCGGGCTGGGTGTGCGACGGTGGCTGCCCCCAGCCCCGCTCTCCCCCAGGGCCAGTCAGCGAAGACGGTCCTAAGCCCTGAGCCCCGGAGCAGGCGAGGGCTTTACCGGCGGGGCGGGAGGGGGAAGGGCACTGCCCACCAAGAGGCAGCGTCTCGCCAGCTGCCGCTGCCCATCACAGCCCGGCACACGGGGGGCGCCTCCGCTGGCTCGGCTGTGCGGGGAGCAGTGAGGTGGGGCGCCCTGGGTGCCCACACGCTTTTCTCGTCGGCTCTTTCCTCCCAGGGGCTTTCCCCACCATGCCGGCTTTCCAGTATGTCTTTCAGAAGTTGCCACACATTTAAACAACGTCTCCTGCACAGTAACGTAACTCAAAACTCAAGCTTCCTTCCTTGGAACTTGGGGGTTCCGCCTAAACCCACCCGGGAGACACTTGAAGCCGGCGCTCCTGGTCAGGCTGGACGCTTTGAGTGTGGGCGCTGACCCCCTCTTCTCTTCCCTGTTTCCAGTGAAAGGCAAGCTTTGGAACCCGTCTGTATAACTCTCGGGGACCAGCAGACTCTGTGGGCCCTGGACATCCGAGGAAACCTGTGGTTCAGAACGGGTGTCGTTGCCAAGAAGCCCCAGGGAGATGACGACCATTGGTGGCAAGTAGGTGCTGGGCTCCGGGGCCGCTGGCCAGGGTGTCTCCCTGAGGGGGGCTCTGCTCCCCCTCTTATAGCCCTTCTCCTTAAAGAGATTGGGGAGGTCGGATTAAATTAAGAACAGTCACTGTTACTCTTGGATGAGTTAGACTTTTCGCTGTATTTGAGCACATTAGAAATATCCAGGGCTTTTCACTGTAGGAAGTAACTTGTAAAACTCTCTTAACTTAAATGTACAGGCTCTGTTTATGACTTCTTTTTTTGTTTCGGTGTTATTTAGAAATTTATCCTTACGTGCTAAATGAGCCCGGTGATATCCTTTTGAAGACCTGGGTAATGATGATGTTTAATTCTGAACACATGGGCTAAGAAGAGCTAGACAGCAGGTTTGGAAACCCAGCCTACAATTAAAATTCATCTCTCCCCACTTGTTCCAAAGGCCTCTAAGCAAGTGGCATTTCAACAAAGAAAAGAGAATGTTCCCACACGCTCCCAGAAAAGGAAACACTCTGCGTAATAGGAGGGTGTAAGCAAGCTCACTTTTTGTGACTTGGTCCCAGCCGGGGTGGCCTAGAATGTGTTTTTCAAGGAGCTGTTCCCTCCCCTCTTTGGTACCGTTCAGCGTAGCCGTCGCTCCCCAGCCTCCTGCGGTGGCCGGCGAGGTGGCTCTGGCCCTCAGCCGCTGGAAACACAGCGTCTCTTCCGTGTCTGTCTCCAGTGGCTCAGGTCCTATTGTTGCCTCAGACTTGCCGTGTGAGGGCAGGTGGTTCATTAGCTGCCCTTGGGTCTGTCGGATGAGAAGGTGGAAAAAGAAGTGTTTGCTCTTTGATGAGTAAGTATATTGTGTGCATAGATCTCTGATATGTCAGATACTCTGAAAAGTTGTACAAGTGATTTTAAAATACCTTCTCCATGCTGGTAAGCATGTCACATGGTTCCGCGCACACACGCACACACACTCTCACGTGTATGTATGTACCACGTTCCATTTGTAAGTAGCCTAAAGAAAGTTAGATACCATTTTATCATCATATTCAGAACATTATCTCTAGAGAAATATAATTTGACGGAATCATCTTTGAGGTATTTGGAAGCAGAGTTATTTCAATCACTGTAAGACACATTTCTCTGTGGTGCCAGGCCAGCTTTATGTTTGGCTGCTAAACCTTTCTTTGATTTGATTTGCATCCTGCTTATCTGCAAGTGTTGAGGGCTGAGATGGCCTGTCACAGGCTTTCTGTGTGGCCTTGGCATGTGCGCTGTCCGAGGAGGCCCAGAGCTCCCGGGGCTGGCGTCCTGTGGGCCATGACGAGACCACGCAGCCAGGCTGCTGGATAGCAGGACAGGGGGCGCCGGGCCCAGACACGGTAAAGCAGTTCACTTCAGCCTCAGGGCAGCACGAGTCCTTTCATGGGTGAAAGAGGGCAGATGTGTACATGTAAGCACTGATTTTTACAGTAATTTCCTTTTTGTTTTTGTTTATTAGGATTAACTTCCCTGTAATACGTGATGTCCCATTCACTCAGCATTTCATTGTGTGTGACCTGGGAACGCAGCCTTGTATAAGGGTGTTCTAGGAGTCGGGGAGTGACATTCTCTGTAATTGAACCCAACAGGGCAGGAGTATACGTGAAAGTCACGTGGAGTCAGATTTTGACAAACTTAGAAAGAACTTTCTAACAACCGGAGCTGCCCAACAAGAGAGAAGTTCTCCTCAGAGTAGCCCTGAAGAAATGTCTTTAGGGATGTTAGAAGTGGTTTGCACACCTGAGCCAGGTTGTGCCCTTCGTGTCCAGGATGAGTCCCGGTTTGCGCCATCGAACGGTCATAGTTATCGACAGTCCTGGTTTGGGTCATAAAGTACTTCCATCACCCTACTTGTAATACCTTTTTAATCCATATTATGTTTCTAAGGATTGCACACTGTTGTCCATTGGAAATACCTAAATTTAAAAGCAAAATGACTCTTTCTTACTAATTAGAATAAAAGGCTTCATGGGTCTGAGGGGGAAATCATAGGTAATCACAAAAATAATACCTGCTGTTGTGACAGACCTGTGGTAAATAAAAATGGATAAAACAGAGGTGAACATTCTAAATCCGACCCTCAGAAGTAATTACAGTTAGTGGTTTCGTAGTGTCCTGCTGGACCTTTTTTGGTCCTTGCGCAAATGCGCGCGTGCCCACGTGTGCTGGGTATTTGCCGGTTACGGGCCCAGCCTTAGCTCTCGGACGGTGTGCGTACAGAAGCCGCTCGTAGCTGCACTGAGAGAAGGGTGTCTTTCCATCTCTCTCTCCAGGTGAGCATCACCGACTACGTGGTGTTCGACCAGTGCAGCTTGTTCCAGACCATAATCCATGCCACACACTCGGTGGCCACGGCAGCCCAAGTGCCCGTGGAGAAGGTGGCGGATAAACTGCGCATGGCGTTTTGGTCTCAGCAGCTGCAGTGCCAGCCGAGCCTGCTCGGCGTCCACAACAGCGGCGTCTGGATCTCCTCGGGCAAGAACGAGTTCCACGTCGCCAAAGGAAATCTCATCGGTGAGTGAATCACTTTTCTTTTCGCGTTGACTCGGTCGGCAGCTTCGCTTTAAAGCTGACGCTGGAAGGAGAGCTCAACCACGGACGAGAATCGGGCGCCGGTGTGTGAGCTGCTCGTGACGGAGGCATTCTGCACGCTTTGTGTCCGTTTCCTTTGTTTTAATCTGTCCCTCCTCCAACTTGGGTACCAGCGTTCGGATGGCGTGTCCCAGTTTCTGCTGGGAATCTGTGACCATATAGGAAGGACAGTTGGGGCTCTTTTATGTTCATAATTTCACCTTTAAGTGAAAAGACCCACCCAAACATAGAGGGTGTCGTGAGAGGGGATAGTCCATTTCCTAGAGGAAAAGTCCCTGCTCTGCGGAGAACACCAGTCTCTGGCGAGATCTGTGACCAGTGGTATAAACCCACACGTGCCCACGAGGGCTTCGTTTCTGTGAGTGAAGCCCTGCTTTGTGAGTTTTCTCCATCTCTCCTCCCTCTGCATGACCGCCCCAGCCCCAACCCCGGGCAAGACTTGGGCTCTGCTTGTCGGCGCAGGAGGACAAACGAAGGACTGGCCTCACGGCACTGGCTGGCGTGGACCTCCTGATTTAAGCGCATTCTAGGATTAGCTGTGAGAGGTTTGAAGACCAGTGGTAGTCTAGAGCTGAAGCTCTGGAGCTCGTGTGTTCTCCTCTTACTTCTTTAACACGCTTCCTGTTGGTTCCTTCTAGGCACTTACTGGAATAATGTTGTTCCCCGGGGGACAGCTTCTGCAACGAAGTGGGCCTTTGTGCTGGCTTCCACTGCTCCCTCAAAGGAAGGTTGGTTGAGAAATACAGCGCATGGGTTGGCAGTGGAAACGTGAAAACCACGGTCTGACCGTGACCTAGTTGGGGTGGGGCATGGCTGTGTGGCCGCAGAGACAATGCGGTGGCTTCCCCGGCAAGCAGCCCTTGTTGGCAGAGCCCAGGCCCCTGAAACTGGGTAGGCCTGAGCAGGAGAGAAGGCTCTGGTGTGGGGACACTGAATGAATCTAAAAGCAGGGCGTCATTCCAAAGGAGAGGAACATATGGTGTCCCACTAGGGCCGGCAGCCAGAGACTTCCAGTGACATGTCATGGGGCCTTAGCACCACAGTCGGTAGGCACAGCCTTCATTGGGAGCCTTCTTCCCATTGTGAAGCCTTCTGTCGCCTCTTAGCCACCTCTTTCAGTCTGGTTTATAGCTTCTGGTTAGTCTAATTCCAGGTTGTGCCCTGTTAGGACAGACCTTCCCTGCAGGGCCAGACCTCCTGTTGACTCCAGTCGGAGCTACCTTCCCTCCTGGAGCCTGGGGTTTGGAGCCAGGAGAGGCAGTGCCGCTACCAGTGAGCCAGGAGCCTGAGCAGTCAGGTGACCCCTCTGGGAAGTGGCTGAAAGCTCCTCCTAGGATTGCCCTAGGGTCGAATGAGAAGATGCCGTGAAGCCTATGGTTCAGAGGAAGCAGCTGGTTAGTTTGAATGGTTAGTTCCACCAGAATTTGGCCAACCTGTCAGTATGGGAAAAGGCTTACTCACCTGATCGTTCTGACCAGAATTCTAAAATCTGTAAGCTCTGAAAACTATATGTTATATCTGGAGATGAGCACAAAATCCTTTGGCAACAAAACCTGGGGTACTTGCTGATCCGTCGCTCACGAGGACGCACACATTTTGTGGCCGGAATGTTTCTGCATTTCCTTGTTGCCGGCTTCCCGGGGCTGTTACTGAAATATGCGGCATACCCATTACCTTACGTTTTCAAAATCCTAAAAAGTTGTGAATTCTGAAACCTACCTGGCCACAAGTTTTAGAAGATATATATTATGATGAAAACTTGAAGTTTCTCAGAGGTGATCTGCA
Organism: Ailurus styani; assembly: GCA_002007465.1. Classification (NCBI taxonomy): domain Eukaryota; kingdom Metazoa; phylum Chordata; class Mammalia; order Carnivora; family Ailuridae; genus Ailurus; species Ailurus styani. The sequence continues at coordinate 3,344,758 of LNAC01000192.1, forward strand.
TTTTGAACTCAATCTGTTAAGTCTAAATGACTATATAAAAATGGTGGAGCGGAGGCGAGGGTGGATTTTGAGGAGGGGATGGGGAGAGCAGGCTTCCCAGCTTTCCGAGCCTCCCCAGCAGCCTCCCCCTGATCTGCCCACCCACACCCCCACCCCAAGAGCAGAACAGGGAACCGTGGACCCATCCTTTCGAGGAACTGCTGACCTCACTCCTTCCAGAGCCCCAGTCACACCGAGTCAAAGACTCCCCAGCCCTTATGAAACGTCCAAGGTCAGAGCTGCTAAGTCAACATTGTACCCTTCACCAAATCTCCTGAGCCCTGCTTTCTTTCTTTTTTTCTTTTTTTTTAAGATTTTATTTATTTATTTGACAGAGAGATTACAAGTAGGCAGAGAGGCAGGCAGAGAGAGAGAGGAGGAAGCAGGCTCCCCGCTGAGCAGAGAGCCTGACGTGGGCCTCAATCCCAGGACCCTGAGATCATGACCTGAGCCGAAGGCAGAGGCTTTAACCCACTGAGCCACCCAGGCACCCGAGCCCTGCTTTCTTTCTTTCCTTTAGAAGATCTCAGACTTCTGTCTTAACTGGCTGGCCATGGGATGCGCCTCCGACTTCTGACTTCAGGTCTGTCGGCACTAGTGCGTAGTGGCGGCCTGGGAGCCAGGAGCAGCAGCGTCTGCCGCCGGGCGTCAGCTGTCCAAAGACCTGGGCTCCCTGGTGCATCTTGTCAGTGACGAACCCAAACCTTTTCCGCAGGAAGCTCCTTGTGGCTGTGCCAGGGCAGCAAGGACCTGTGCAGTGTCAGCGCCCAGGATGCTCAGTCCCGCCCCTCCACGGTGCAGCTGCCTCCCGACGCCGAGATGAGGGCGTACGCCGCCTGCCAGGACGCTCTGTGGGCCCTGGACAGCCTCGGGCAGGTGTTCATCAGGACATTGTCCAAGAGCTGCCCCACCGGCATGCACTGGACACGGCTGGACCTCTCCCAGCTAGGTATGGCCCCCACGTTTGGCTCGCAGGGATTCCTACGGGACGCTGTGTAGGTTGCTGGATTTCAGGACATGGATGGGCCGCTCTTGCAGATTAAGTGGGCCTCTTCATTTTGTAAGGAGCGCACTTTCCCACTGGCTGCAGCTTGGAGGGCGGGTGTGCAGAGCCCTGGGGGAGCGCAGGCTCAGATGAAGTGCCTCCGCCCATCCGACTCAGCCTGGACCATCTCTCTGTGCCCTCTGGGCCTGGAAGGACAGGTGTGTCCTGCGTCAGCCTCGGCGCCCGTTCGCCTTGCCCTCTGCAGCTAGAACCCTGCCCCGAGAGCGAGCGTCTGTTCTCACTCGAGTGGCCCGAGGGGCTGCTGTGCGTCTCCCATCGGCAGCTCTTTTCGGAGTCTCCCCTTAGAGGCTGCAGAGCCGCCCGAGGGGCATGATGCCATTCATCAATCATTCATTTGTAGTCCAGGAAACAAGATACTAGAGGGGGCGCACGGCATTCGGTCATTCTCCAGGCAGCTTCTCGATCGGCCGGCCGCTGTGCATGGCTAATCTGACAGCAGAGACTTGTCTGAAGGCGGAGGCTGCTCCTGGCGGCTCCAGAGGCCCACATAAGCCTTAGGAACACTCCCCTGCCACACACTGTCCCATTTTGGTAAATGGACAACTAGTGTTTTTGGTTGGTTGGTGGTAAAGTTGCATTGTATGAGCATTTAATATTTGAGAATTCAACCACCTGTACTCATTAGAGAAAAGGGGGAGAGGCGCCTGGCTCTCAGCCAGTAGCACACGCGACTCTTAATCTCGGGCTCCTAAGTTTGAGCCCCACATTAGGCTTAGGGTTTACTTTAAATGTACACATGTGTAGGGGCACCTTAAGTGTCTGCCTTCGGCTCAGGTCATGATCAGCCCCGCATCGGGCTCCCTGCTCAGTGAGGAGTCGGCTTCTCCCTCTCCCTCTGTCCCTCCCGCCCCCATTTATACTCTTCCTCACACAGATGCTTTCTTTTAGTTTTTTTTTTTTTAAGATTTTATTTATTTATTTGACAGATGGAGATCACCAGTAGGCAGAGAGGCAGGCAGAGAGAGAGGAGGGAGCAGGCTCCCCACCGAGCAGGGAGCCCGATGCGGGCCTCAATCCCAGGACCCTGAGATCATGACCTGAGCCGAAGGCAGTGGCTTTAACCCACTGAGCCACCCAGGCGCCCGATGCTCTCTTTTAAATAAATTTTTTTTAAAATCTTTTAAAAAGTACACACACACACACACACACACACACACACACACACACACACACGCACACGCATGACTCCCCAGCTGCATCCCGGCGGCCAGGGGCCTCTCACCGTCCCATGAAGCAGGCTGGGCTCAGCTGCTCTCAGCTCATGTGGCTCCTGTAAGGTGCTGTATAGAAAGATCATCATTGTTTTGTCCAGCAACCCCCAGGTGTAATCCAGCTTAAATAAGGGGGAGGTTGGCTCTCAACTGAAGAAGCAGACTGTTCCAGAGCTGGGAATAGTACAGGGTCATGCTCAGTTCAGCAGCACGTATACTAAAAATAGGAATTTTCCAGAGTCATTTTGATGACTTATGCTTTTGGCTTTATACCCTGTCTTTTGAACCGAATCCCAGCACTGGAGCTGTCACCTTCCAGCTTTTGAGTATTTACCAGCCACCATTACTGACAGTGACGGACCGGACAAAGCTGGGTCTGCTCTTGGCCCTGAGTGCTGGTGACAGGGCCCTCCTGCCTGCCTTGGGAAGCCTTGCTACCGTCCAGAGGTCTACTGGCCAGGGCCTTTCTCTCACAGCCCCAACCAGACCAGTTTAGGAGATGCTGCCGGTTCCTTCTGGAGGTCGGAAGGCCAGGGCACGTGTGCTCTCCCACCACTGAGTCTCAAGGCATGTGGGGGGCCTTGCCCTTCTGCACAGCCTGGGTGAGAGGCGGAGCTGTTTCCCTGCCGCAGTCCCTCCGCGCCCCTCAGAGGACACTGTGCGCTCCGGTGGGTGCAGAGTGGATGGCGTCCTGCCAGGCTGCATGGAGCCGGAGCCAGCTCTGCCTGGGCCTGCAGGCCCTGGGCCCACAGGTCACGTCTCCCTTCCAGATCCATCTAGTTCTCTTAGCACTGGCTAGCTGGCCTGAATCCTGCAGGTCTCTGAGGTGCCCATTTGGGCTTCACTGGGCTGGTGGCCATTCTTTCCAGGGGAGAAACTCAGCTTTGGTGGGACGAAGGCTCAGTTTAAGAGACCTGATCCCGGGCAGGCTCCAGGATCCTGGGCGAGCTCCTACGTTCCCTTATTTAAACCTCAACTTCTCACCTTCCTAATGGGAGCAGCACTCCCCGCCGCAGAGAGGGGATGCAGGGAAGCGTCTGGAGTCAACGTGAGCTTCTCGGGCAGGCCTCCTGCACGGGGCCCCTGTCGAGCCCACATGAGCTGTGTCACTCCCCAGGCGGGTGGGGGCTGTCTAACCACGTGCCTGGTGGGGTGATGGTGGGAAGCACAATTGTAAATTGTTTCGTTTTCTGGGTTGCTAGCAGACGCTAAAATGATGGAGAAAGAAGCCTTTTACCACCTTCTAAACGTAGAAGAACACAGCACATCCTGAGTTGGGGGGTTCGTGTTGGGCAAAGGAGGTGGATGGGGTGAGGTGGCAAAGGTGCCCACCTCCCACTGTGCCAGGGTGGGGGGCGGGAAGAGGCAGGCGAGGACCACCAGGTGCGGTGTTGCTGGGTCTCTCCAGGGTGGTCCTTGCAGCCTGTGCGACAAACAGGTGAATTAAGTAGTTTTGTAAATTATTATTTAAACGAGGAGATGAAGATTTGAAGTTCAGCTTTGTGCTCCCCGCCCAGAGCCCCACGTGGGAGCGCCCTTGGCAGGTTGTCATAAGGCAGCAGGCATCGAATAGTGAGTAGAGAGTGTAGTGATCCAGGTAGCATTCATGCTGCCTTGCATTACTTACGTGGGGTTAGCTGGGATGCTTCGTTGTTCTTTTAAAAGTTGGCCATGGTGGGTCCTCAGAGGCCTTTCAGGACTGTGACTACAGGTGAGGATTTTGTTCAGTATGAAACTTCTCTTTTCCAAATGTCCTTTTTCCTGATTTCACTCTTCTCCCACTAAATTCTTCTGGAAAGGCAGAGTCCCCTGTGGCTATTCGTGGCCAGTGCATCATCAGTGTCTCTTCCATCTACCCCAGGGAGTCTCCGAGGCTCTTGTCCTTGCTCCCCTGTCACCATGGCAATAGTGTGCCCACCTCCCCCCCCACGGTGGCCAGAGCTGTCTTCCTAAGACAGCTGTGGGGCAAGCGCTCAGCATGAAAGTGCCACGGTGCGCCCACTTTGGGGTGGCCCCCAAGGCCATTGCAGCCTGGCCCAGCCTTCCTTGCCCGGGCCCTGAGCCACGGGACCACCCGCCGCCAGCCATTGCTCTTCCCCAAGTGCCAGGCCCCCTTGTCCACAGTGCACACTAGTCTTGCTGTGGCCTAGAATGTTCTCCCCACACTGTCCTTCCCCTGGCTCTTCTTCCTGCAGGCCTCTGCCAAGACTGTCTCTGCCCCACTCCCGGTTTCCTTCGGCCCATGTTTCCTCAGGACACTTGCCCCCACATGGTCTGAGTGCTGTGCTCCTGCTCTGTCACAGCGGCCCTTTCAGGCTGACCCCGTGCGGTGACTGCACACAGATGGGGTCCACATCCACTTCCAGTGGGAAAGTAGACCGTCAGGGGAAATGGTTATTACTGGTAGCTCCTATTTCTAAGTAATTCTGGGATATGAGGGTTTTTTGTTTTGTTTTGGTTTTTGGTTTTTGTTTAAGGATTTTACTCATTTGTCAGAGAAAGAGAGAGAAACCACAAGCGGGGGGAGCAGCAGGCAGAGGGAGAACCAGGCTCCCCCGGAGCAAGGAGCCCGACACAGGACTCGATCCCAGAATCCTGGGATCATGACCTGAGCCAAGGGCAGCCATTTAACCAACTGAGCCACGTAGGGACCTCTGGGATATGAATTTTGATCCTGTCTTGGGCCTTGATACTGATAATCACTAATAAAACTGCCTAATGGCAGGTACAAGAGCAATACTTGGTTAATCCTCATCCAAGTTGCCACCATCTTATTTAGGGATGTGATTTATCTGTGCTGTTCTCTGCAGTCCTGGCTTCTTCTTGACAAGTATCCTGACATCACAGACGTGAAACATGGAAGCCCGTCTTCCTGGTACTGACAGTGGGGGGCAGCCCACCTCTTACCGGCCATGCCAGGTTCTTGTAAAGTCTGGATTGTAACCAGTTTTTACATTGCAAGCAGAAGTTTCAGTTTTGGGGCTCCTGGGTGGCTCAGTCAGTTAGCTTCTGCCTTCAGCTCAGGTCCTGGGATCGAGCCCCGCGTCAGACTCCCAGCTCAGCGGGGAGTGTACTTCTCCCTCTCCCTCTGCCCCTCCCCACCACTCGTTTTCTCTCTCTCTCTCTAATAAATAAATAAAGTCTTTTTAAAAGAAAGGAAGGAAGGAATAAATAAATTTCAGTTTCAGGGATGATCTTTGCAAAGTATCAAGTTACGAATGTGATGTCTACCTTTCATTTCTTAAGACCTAACATCACTCTTTTCTGCCCCTATTCAAATTACCAAGTCAGTTGCTTTGATATTAAATTAAGAGAATTTTTAAATGTCTGGCTACTGAACCTAGCTTTAGAGACTGAATATGGAATTTTGTGATCTATTGCAGTCCTAGTTTTTGGAAGAAAATTTGCATCATTTAGCAGATATTTAAGATGCTGATAACATTTCACTTCCCAGTATACATAAATATGCATTCTGTCAGACTTTGGAATGTTTAGCAAACTAATGCAATTTGTAATTCAATTTATCTGGTCACAGCATTTAATGAGGAAATATTTAGTGTCAATTTTTGCCTTTAGGTAACAAATAGGGTTATATTAGGCAGTAATTTATGCAGAAAAGTATTTATAAATAGTAAAATACCAAATAAATGTTACTTGTTGTCCTAAAATATATGTTGAAAAGTAATCCTAAAGGGAAAATGTTTCCTCTGTTGAATAAAGTAATTAAAACTTTTTTTTTAATAGAAAAAAACAGAGAAAGGCAAGAAAATTGTAGTGTGTCAGTGTTCATCAGGCTGGTAACATAGTAACGGTCCCGAAATACCAGCAACTTAATATAGTGTTGCTTCCCTCCTGCCACAAAGTTGGCTCTGACCTTTGGCTCCAGTCTCTTAGGATTGTGTCACTTGGGTGGCAGCTTGCTGGTCCTGCTGCTGAGCTCCATGGCTTCGCTGTGTTGGTCACCACAGCAGGGACAGCTGATGGGCCCCTTGCCAGCTCTCTTGTGCTAAAAGTTCATGAGAGACCAGTAGATCGCTTCTGCCCACAGCCCATTGTCCAGACTGGAGACGGGGCCCACCTAACTCGCAGGGGCCGCAGGGCGGCGTGGAGTGTGTGGGGACGGCAGGAGTCTGACCATCTCGGCAGAGCAGTCTCATGAACCGTCTGGGTTCAGGCAGCCCTGGGGGCCCTCTGTGCGGTGGGAACCTGCAGCCTTCCGTTACACGTTTTCTTCTTTGACCTGTCTCTTCAGTTCAGAATAAGCTGTTGTCTGTACGGATATGTATATTCTAGTCGCCTTTACTTTTGTCCTGAGAGACTATTTCTGTAATATGAACGCATGTTCTGGTGGTGGTGGTGTTAGTCACTGCTAACAGCTGCTGGCCCTGTGTGTCTTTGTCACCATGTGACTCTCACCATCCGGTCTTGCCTAGAGTTCCTAGTAGGGCAGATTGAAGATTCCTGCATAAAATTAGATTTCATTTAACATTTTAAAATCAGTTATTTGTTTCTCAGCTATTTCTATAATTTGCTGAAGGTACTGTATTTTGATAGGTACCAGTCTTTCACTATGGAATGTTAGAGCTCTAGGAAGTCTTTCCAACTCCCTGGTAAGATAACAGAGTGAGGAAGAAAGGCTACAGTTGACTTCAGTGTATGTACAAAAGAATACCGAGAATTGTTTGTGTCGTGCTCGGTTAATACTTTCCAGCTGGGGTCCTGACTGAAGGCACCTGATGGGATCGCCACATAGCGGGCTCCGTGCCTGGGCCTCCGTGCAGATCCGTGGGCTGCCGTCCCTCCCAGTGACAGCTGTGAGCCGGCCGACAGGAGCACGGCCGCGGGACCTAGCTGCGCCACCCTCTCCAGCTGCTCTAAAGTCAGATGGAGCCGTCACAATTTCAAACTCAGCAAAAAAACAGTCAAGAAAATAAAAACGCAAGCCACGGACTGGGAGAGAAGAGGCACAAAATGTGTGTCTGACAAAAGACTCATATCCAGAATAGACAAAGCCTCTGTCATCAAAAGTTAGACCATTCAATTTGAAAAGTGAGCAAAAAACTTGATAGGCACTTCACAAAAGAAGATACGCCCCATAAACACGTTATGCCCCAGAGCACATTACAAGATTCCCAGCATCATTCGTTTTTAGGGAAACACAAGGTGAAACCATGATGCGATACCTCTTCACACCTACTAGAATGGCTCACGTGGGAAAGGTGGCAAGGCCAAGAGCTGGTGAGGGCGTAGGCAGCGGCACACACACAGCTGGCGGGCGTGCAGAATGGCACGTGTGCACCCACCCCGTGCCCCTGCACGTTCACGCCTAGGTACCATTCGAGCAAAACAACACACGCTCACAAAAAAGTGTTGTACAAAAGTGATCATAGCAGCTTTACTCCTAATAGCAGGAAGCAGACGTGGCCCAGGTGTCCATCGCCAGGTGGCTAGGCGAGGTGCGGTGTTGGCGTGCAGTGGGGTGATGCTCACGACTTAAAGAAGCGACACTGGGGTTCTTCGTGGAGTGACAGTTCCACGGAGTGACAGAAGCCACAGCCCAGAGAATATACCTGTGATTGTTATTGTGGACCTCTGGGCCAGACCAGACTAACCCCTGGTGTTAGAAATCAGAAATGTGGGTGCCTCAGAACTGAGGGGATTGACTCGAAGGGGCCCCAAGGGAACTTCCCAGGGTGATGAAAACGTTCTATAACTTGACAGGACGTGGGTTCCCTGGGTCTATTCATCTGTCAAAACTGACTGAACCGGACGTCCGATCTGCGCATTCGCGCATCCCAGAGGCCAGATGGCTGGTGTGGAGGAGTCGGGCTGGCCTAGGTTCAGATCTTTGCCTCCTGGCTCAGCCACGTCCTCACCCTGGGACCTTGGGCAAGTCTCTTCGTGCCTGAGTCCCGACAACCTCGCATGTGACCTGAGATAATAGTCCCCACGCATGTCACAGTGTTGGGACTCGAGGTGAGGCTGTCAGACTTGGCCGCTTCCGGTCCCACAGCAGCTGCTCGGTCACTACCGGCTGTTCCTCTTGCCATGTAGACTGTTAATCAGGTGTAATTTCCCCTTAAAGCCTCCTCCCATTTCCTTTTCTCTTAAAATTGGTTTAAGCCACCAGGAGAAGTGTGAACAGAAACATGGAGATTCTAGGAGACTTAGCTACTTCGTATGAATTCTCAGGATGAGGATTCCCAGTAAAGAGGAGTGCCCTCCCCCCAGATGCAGAATTTGCTGGTGGTCTGCACAGACTCACTGGTGAAGCTACCGATGAGGCCCCCACAGCTACTAACCCTGCACTTCTTGGCTCGGGGCCCAGAGCCGACAGCATCCCGACTGCTTCACCTGTGGGGCAGGTGAGCCACCGTGTGGCGCCTGGCAGGTGGCGGGGCAGCCAGAGGCCTCCCTGACCCCCCCGAGCCGTGCTGCCCTCAGACAACAGGGGCCACGGCGGAGGCCGCCTCACCCTCTTTCTTTGGAGGATAAAATCAAAGTCTATGGATTAGGTGAAGGATTTGTCATTTTACAAAAAGTAATTAGTGTGTGGCCTTTTCCTTTATTTGCCTACAGGAGCTGTAAAACTGACGAGCTTGGCGTGTGGCAATCAGCACATCTGGGCGTGTGACTCTAGGGGCGGAGTGTACTTCCGAGTGGGAACCCAGCCTCTCAACCCCAGTCTGATGCTTCCGGCCTGGATAATGATTGAGCCACCCGTCCAGGTAAGCAAAGTTCAACTGACAGCAGGCTGCGCCTCCATGACACAGAGGCTATCAGAACGCGGTTCCTGGAAAGGAGGCCACACCTGCCTGTGTAGGCCTCCCAGCCAGTGGGGGCAGAGGCGTGTGTCCGGGGAAGTGGAGCCCCCCGCAGGTGCTCACTCATTGGCATCCAGCTCATTGGATCCAACTCATTGGCATCCAGACATGGAACTGCGAACTGAGCACCTCGTTAAAGGTGATCTGAGTCAGCACTTAAGGGATTTTCTTCCTCTCAAAATATTTTAACTTTTTAGAAAACGAACATTGTTTTTTAAAAAAATAAAATCAGGGGCACCTGGCTGGCTAGGTCAGTGGAGTGTAGGACTCTTGATCGTGAGTTCAAGCCCCATGCTGGGCGTAGAGCTTACTTAAAAATATATAAATAAATAAAATAAAAAATCAAACAGTACCCAAAAATATAGCAGAGAAATTAAGAGTCACTTAAAATCTTGTCACGGAAACAGTCTATTATCAGCATTTTGTGAATGCCTTTCTTGATTGATTGAAATTCTGTTTCCCATCCCCTCTGCCCTGTCCCCTCCCCCACCCCTGCCGTATTTCAGTTTACTGTGTATTCTAAACACTTTTCTTCTTCTCTTGACCATTCCACCGTTCATATCAGAAGCAGAAGCTTGATTTTAGAGCACTATTTAATTACCCTTAAAGATCTAACGGGCCTGTTGCTATACTAGATATATTTCTGTTAAAATTTATAATTAGGATGCTGTAATTTCATAAGAGTTATCTGCTCCAACTCCTGCTAGTCCCTACTTTGTGACTTTGTTGGGAAAAATGAAGTTACAGGGCGCCTGGGTAGCTCAGTCGTTAAGCATCTGCCTTCAGCTCAGGGCATGATCCCAGGGTCCTGGGATCGAGTCCCTCATCGGGCTCCTTGCTCATTGGAGAGCCTGCAAAAAACAAACAAACAGAAAAAGTTCTAATTCACCTTTTTCATATTGTATAATTCAGGGGGTTTTCGTATATTAACAGAGTTGAGCAACAGTCACTGTCCAGTTCCAGAACGTTCTCATCACCCCAGAAAGAAAATCCATACTCATTAGTAGTTACTCCCTTTTCTCCTGGAGCCTCCAATTCCCTGGGCCATTAATCTCCTTTTCTGGTTATGCCTTTGCTGTTCCTGGATTTGCCTATTATATATAAATGGAATCGTACAGTATGGGGCTACCTTATTCTGCTGTCTCACTTAGTGTCACAGTTGTAAGTACTGTAGCATGTGGTAGCATGTATCAGTACTTTGTTCCTTTTATGACGGAGGAACATTCCATCGTGTGGATGACACTGTGTTTATCCATTCATCAGGTGATGGACACTTGGGTTGTACCTGTGTGTGGGCTGCTGTGAACATTCACGGACGAGTATTTGTTTGGGGTTATGTTTTCCTTTCTATTGGGTAGACACCTTTAAAGGCAATTGCAGGGCCAGACGGTGAATGTATGTTTTAAATGTTTAAGGACCTGGGATAGCTGGCTGGCTCAGCTGATGGGCCACAGGACTCTGGATCTCCGGGTTGTGGGTTTGAGCCCCACGTTGGGTGTAGAGATTACTTAAAATCAAACGAACAAACGAATGGTTTTCCACAGTGGCTGCATCATCGTACATCCCCCCAGTAAAGTATGAGGGTTCTAGTTTCTCCACGTCTCACCAACAATTTTGCTTCTGCCCTGTTTTTACTCTAGCCATCCTAGTAGTTGTAAACATGGTATCATGCATTTCCCTAATGACTACTGATGTTGGAGATCTTCTCATGTGCTTATTGGTCTCTTGTATATCTTCTTTGGAGAACTATGTACTCAGATTCTTTGCTTATTTTTCAACTGTACTATTTGTCTTTTAATGATTGAATTTTAAGAGTTCTTTAGGTATTCTAGATACCAGACCGTTATCAGATAGGTGCTTTACGTAAGCCTTTGATGACGCATGTACAACTGTTGCCTAATCCAGGGTCATGAAGATTTTCACCTGTGTTTTCTTATAGACGTCTTAGAGTTCTGGGGGCACTTGGGTGGCTCAGTTGTCATGATCCCAGGGTGCTGGGATCGAGCCCCTCATCGGGCTCCATGCTCAGCAGGAAGCCTGCTTCCCCCTCTCCCACTCCCCCTGCTTGTGTTCCCACTCTCACTGTATCTCTCTCTGTCAAATAAATAATATCTTTTTTAAAAAGTCTATATAGTTTTAGCCCTTATTTTTTTTAAGATTTTATTTATTTGAGAGCGAGCACATGAGCGGGGGGAGGGAGAGAAAATGGGGGAGAAGCAGGCTCCCCGCTGAGCAGGGAACCTGATATGGGGCTCTATCCCAGAATGACGACCTGAGCTGAAGGCGGACACTTAACTGACTGAGCCGCCCAGGCGCCCTCTAGTCCTTGTATTTAGATGTTTGATTTATTTTCAGTTAATTTTTGTATATGGTATGAGGTAGATGTCCAAATTCATTCTTTTACACATGGATATCCTATTATACCAGCACCATTTATTGAAAAGACTTATTCTTTTCCCATTACATTCTCTTGGAGGGCTGTCAAAATCAGTGCATCATATATTTTTTTAATGCATCAAAAATTAAGGATTTTTTATTTTAGTTCCATTTCAGTGATCTGTATGTCTATCATTATGCCAGTACCCCCATTGTCCTGATTATTTAGCTTTGTTGTAAATTTCGAAATCAGGAAGTGATTTTCCTTTTTCAGGATTGTTTTGGCTACTCTGGGTCCTTTGCATATCCATATGAATTGTAGGATCAGTTTGTCAATTTCTGCAAAAAGAAAGTGCCCAGTGGGATTTTCATAGGAATTGCGTCAATCTGTACATCACTTGGGGGAAGTCTTGCCATCTTCATAGAATTAAGTCTTCCAATCCATGAACATGAACTGTCTTTGTACTTATTTAGAGCTCCTTTAATTTCCTTAAGCAGTTGTGTGGGTTTTTTTTTTTTAACTTTTTTACTTTTTTTAAAGATTATTTATTTATTTGACAGAGAGAGACACAGCGAGAGAGGGAACACAAGCAAGGGGAGTAGGGGAGAGAGAAGCAGGCTTTCCCACCGAGCAGGAAGCCTGATGCGGGGCTCGATCCCAGGACCCTGGGATCATGACCTGAGCCGAAGGCAGACGATTAAAGACTGAGCCACCCAGGCGCCCCAGTTGTGTGGTTTTTAGAGTCTTTTTTTCCCCCTGCTTTTGTTACGTGTACTTCTAAGTCATTTATTCTTTTTGATGCTATTGTGAATGGAATTGTCTTCTCAATTCCATTTCAGTTTGTTTATTGTTAGGATAAGTTTCTATATATTGATCACGTGTCTGGAAAACTTGCTAAACTTACTTCTTCTAATAACCTTTTTGTGGATTCCTTAGGATTTCTTGTGTACAAAATCATGTCATCTACAAATAGAGATAATTTTACTTCTTCCTTTCCTATCTGGATGCCTTTTAATTCTCTTTCTTGTTTACTTACCTTGGCTGGAGCCTCCTGTACAGTGTTGAGAAGTGGCAAGAGCTCATTTTGTTCCTGATCTTAGAGGAGAAACATCCATCCTTTCACCATTAAATAATGATATTAGCCACGCATTTTTTATGGATGCCCTTTTCAGACTGAAGAAGCTCCCTTTTATTCCTAGTTTGCTGAATGTTTTTTTTTCCCATGAAAGAATGTTGGAATGTGTCAAGTGCTTTTTCTATATCTACTGAAATGATCATATGGGATTTTTTCCTTTATTAATATCAAGTATTGTAGGGATTGACTTTTGTGTGCTGAACCCCCTTTTGTTTCTGGGATAAATCCTACTTGGTTAGGCCATATAATCTTTTACATATATGGCACTAGATTTGGTCTGCGAATATTTAGTCACAGATTTCTGTGTCCCTGAGAGAGACTGGTCTCTGGTTTTCTTTTCTGGTCATGTGTTTGTCTGCTCTTGCTATCAGGGTTAGCAAGGTTAGCTTTTGCTATCAGGGACTCATCTTAGGATGAGTCGAGAAGTGTTTCTTCCTCCTGTTTTTTGGAAGAGTTTCTGAAGGATTGGTGTTAATTTTTCTTGAAGCATTTTTACAGTTCCTCAGTGTAAGCCTGGACTTTTCTTTATGAGATGTGTTTTGATTACTGATTTAGTCTCTTCGCTTGTTATAGGTCCATTTAGAATTTTCTGTTTCTTCTCGATTCAGTTTGAGTAGTTTGTTTTTCTAGGAGTTTAGTCATTTCATCTCTGTTGCCTAATTTATTGGTGTCCACTTGTTCGTAGTATTCCCTCATAATCCTTTTTATTTCTATGAGGTTGATAGTTATGCTCCCTCTTTCATTTCTGATTTTAGTGGTTTGAGCCTTCCCTCTTTCTTCCTTAGTCAGTAGAGCTAAAAGTTGTCAATTTTGTTGATCTTTTCAAAAAATGTCTTTTGATTTTGTTGACTTTTCTCTATTGTTTTTCTATTCCTGAGTTCATCTGTTTTCACTATAATCCTTGTTCTTCTACAACTTGTTGTGCACAGTGTTCTGCTTGCTAGTGGTGTTCCTCTGAGAGTTCCCAGCAGGATTTGTCACATTACCACGGGCTGGAGTGACTGGAAAGGTGTGTGGAATCCCAGCACGGGGCCATGCCAACATCAGGGGAGGGCTGCTGAGGGCGAGAGCGAGGTCTGCAGGGCGTGTGGTGGCGGAGAGTTGGACCATGCTGGTGCCTGGCCTCAGCCTTTGCCCATCAAGCCGAAGGCCCGGATGTGGGATGCCCGGGTGGGGGTGCCGGGGGGGGATACCAAACAGCAAGCTGCTACCAGTGGTCGGCTCCAGCCAGCCTTGCCTTGCTTGGGTCCCTCTCTGTGGCCATGGGCCACTCGGGTTACATCAGAGACTCTGAACCTGCAAATTGCTCTTGCTTTCTCTATTTAGATTCTAGAATAGCCTCTAGGAAATGGAGCTCAAATTGGGGAGAGAAAGCTTTACTTGGAGAGCTCTATTGACTGTAGCAATCAACAGCTTTGCCCAGGAAAATGGCCAAATAGGGCAAATTCACATGAAAGGGCCTCAGCTGTGCTCTGAATAAACTATTGATTGCTAAATGGGCTGTTAAACACTAACTATTCCAAGGAGTTCCACTGAATGGAGCCATGTTTTCTGACTCAGTTAGCTTTTAGTGCACTGGAGAAGACATTCACTTTCTGTGGAGTTTGAAGATACAAAATGCTTCCAAATTGGTTCCCGTGGGAAAAAAAAATCAGACTTTGCATTTGCCCAGGCTTTTTTATACCACGCTTTTTCTAGCCCTGAGCTGCCATAGTCCTGACTTTACCATAGGACGTAGGCGTCCAGAGTGGCTCTCCCCACTTGGCAGAGGAAGCATGTGACTTGGGACAAGTGAGTGACCAGGCGGAAGCACCACTCTGGTGAGCGACCAGGCTGAGACCCGGCCCCAGGCCCGCCGTGCTCTGCTCCTCGACGGGGCCTGCCTCTCCCGGGCGGCTGGGACCCACTGCTTAGCTGCAGAGGGTCTGGCAAGAGGAGTGTGGCGGCGGGGAGGTGACACTTCCCCGGGAGGGTTTAGAAAGGCAGGGCCATGTGGTTGGATCTGAGCATTAGAGTTTAATGCAATCACGATCGACCTCTTCCCACTTTATTTTATTCATTCTTCCGCTTGAGCTTCCTGGCCAGCATGTAGGATGTGTTCACAGTGGACACGGAGGGAGGCGGGTCACAGATGCTAACGGCACAGCGGGGGGAAGCACCAGAAACCCTTCGCAGTTAGCAGCGCCGACTCTGTTTCTGTTTCCTCTTCTCATCCCTGCTGAAAACCTCCCCCTGGAGTAGTTTTGGGGTGAAGTTTTCACAAAGTACTCAAAACAAATGACTCAGTTTTAAGACTTACCAACATATGGAAGGATTTGGAGAAAATATTTATAGTTGTGTTTAAGAATTTTTTTTTTTTTGGCATTTTTGCTTTAGTGAGAGAATGTTCTGTCCACAGAGGTAGTGCGAGAGCAAGCTCAGTTGATGATGTGACATTTCACCTGACTGTGGACACCGAGGGCCCCGGAAAAGAGGAGCGTCTGGCTGCACCTGAGTTGGCCTCCCCTCTTCTTTCTCCCCCCGCTCACTCCCCTCCACCTCCTGCTCCCCTCTCCTGACCCCTGGTACCCTGCCTCACGCGGAGGGAAGCTGCCGCCCGCCCTTCCTGTGTGGACTGCTCATCTGTCCTCTGCAGCTCATTTACTCGGTCTGGATTAGAGCTAGGTCTGGCAAGTGGTCAAACTAACATTTAAAAAATCACTTAAATTCCATTGCTTTAGCTATTTTCAGCTGTATGAACCTCAAAGCGATAAAATATGTATATAAGCATGATAGTAGGTAATACCCGTGAGAGTGTCCCGCCCCGGACCTGCCGGTAGGGATCTGTCACTTGATGTGACTTTACACATTGAGATCTTTGGAAATGTTCACACCTAACAGGAGGAGAGCTGTCCTTAGACAGGGGTTTGCATTAGAGGAGACCCCTGCCTGAACCGGGCCTTCCATCAGTTTCTCGAGATGAACGCATTTCAGGACAGCAGAGCAGAGAGCAGCCCGAGGGCATTTCCCTCTCCTTACCCCCAGTCTAAGGCACAGCTGAGCGGCCCCGATGACACTCTCCCTGGTTGCACCCTCTGGTGGCACCATCGACCCGGCACAGGTCACTCCCAACAGGGGACAGAAGGTGGAAGGAGGGTCCACCCACAACCCAAAGCCAAGCTCTGTGGGTACAGCTGAGCACCTGCTTCGAAGAATTTTGGGGTGTTCTGATTGATGACTGGTGTTCTCTCCTGAAATAAAAATGCTGGTAGGCCTTGGGGTGATGAAATGAGGTCCCTGTTGCCTCAGCCGGGAGCCCACGGGTTTGATCCCTGTCTCGTGCAAATGCACGACCCGTGCAGCAGGTCCGCCTCGTTTCTCCCTGGACTTTCCCCAACACAGCTTGTCCCCCGGGGACAGTGGGAGGGTCATCCTCCAGGACGGGGCCCCGAGCTTCACACGCCAGAGCTGCAGACAGAATCCCATTTGGGAGCCCCTGTTTTGAATAAGAGGAAGAAAAAGACGTTGCTAGTTATGTGTTTAGTGTCCAGGAGGTCCTGCCCTGTAGGAGGGATGTTACTGGGATCTGCTCTGAAGGAGCCGAGTTAGGCTGTGATGTGTTCATTCAGGGAAATCCACCACGGCTCTTCCGTGTGACTCCACAGAAGAGTTTATTCCCGTGGAGAAACACCCACTGCACATGGTGGAGTATAAGTGTCCGTTACAAAACATGGTCAGTGCTTCTATTTTTGTTGAGATAAAATGATATATACACTGAAAACTCTATACACGTGAATGATAATGGTTAAGTCCAGGTGGGGCAGTTGTAGCTGGTTTTTTTCTTTTGTTTACCTCTGTTTTCTGAAAATCTGGCAGTGAACTTACACTGCTTGTGGAATAAGTAGTTCATAACTCTGAATATTCTAAATAAGACTCAATCTTGGGAAATAATCAAATGTGTTCTCAAAGCTATTTGTTGTCAGGCTGTTTCTGGCAGTGTGAACTGGATCTTCTGCGGGTGCGACGAGGCTGTGTGTGGTGAGTGAAGCAGGTGCGGCACCTGCCCTGTGCTGGGGGGTCTGCTTAGCAAATCAGCGCAGGGGCCAGTGTTATAAATAATTAAGGACGTACTTTGAAAAGCCATTTAAAATCATGTTCTGGCCAGGGTCGCCTGGGTGCCACAGTCGGTTAAGTGTCTGACTTGGTTTTGGCTCAGGTCCTGATCTCAGGGTCGTGGGATTGAGCCCCATGTCCAGCTCTGCATTCAGTGGGGAATCTGCTTGGGATTCTCTCTCCCTCTCCCTCTGTCCCTCCTGCTCATGCTCTCTCTCCCTCTGTCTCTCTCTCTCAAATAGTAAATAAATAAACCTTTAAAAAAAAAATCATGTCCTGGTGAGTATTGATAAGGAGACACGTTCCCAGCACAGTGGTGGCCTTAGTGGCTTTGGCTGGCCTTTGCCGCTTAGCAGAGGTGGCAGCAGGCCCACAACAACTGCAGGTTGTATGGCTTCTGTATGGCTCCAGTTATAGGAAATTCCAGAACAGGTCAAACCGAGCAGATCTTGGTGGTGGAAATCAGACCCATGTTGCCTAGGGGACACAGGGGCGGGGGCGGCTGGTGATTGGTAAGGGGCTTGCGGCTGCTTCCTGGGGGTGGCCATTGTCGACACTCAGCCAATGGCGTACCTGTGGTCCATATGCTGACTGTGTGTAAACTTCACCTCAAGAGAGAACCGTGAACTAACCTTGACTGCAGTTGATGATATGTATGTTGAAGGGTTTAGGAGAAACTCTGGTGCCTGCCCCTCTCTTTGAGTCCCCTCCAGAAGCAAGATGGACGGCTGGGTGGATAGACGGACGGCTGGGTACATGAGTAGGCCTGCGCAGGAAGGTGGTGTTGGTAGTGAGTGTCCGGATGTTTCCTGTAGAATTCTCTCAGGTTTTTTGTATGTTCCAAAATTGTCATAATAAAGCTCGGGTGGGGGTGGGCGGGTTTTCGATTATGTGTATAAAGTAACCGGCACAAAGAAAACTCATAGTAAGTGTTAATTCACGTCCTTTACTTTCCAGCAGAGTCAGGAGAGCAGAAAAACCTAAAATACTCCTTCAAAAATACTTTTTGTCTGTGTGGAGGAAATGCTTACCTCCAAGAGTGGGGACTCGGGGGACCCGATGGATCTGGGCACAACACTGAGTAATGTCGCCTCCCTCTGACATCCCCGTTGTGGCCCAGCCTCTCTCGGTGAGTGCTCATCACACATGTGCTCCCACCGTCTCAGATACCTGCTGCCGGCACGTGCTCTGACGTCTGTGAACACTGCGTCAGCTCTGGAGTGTTGTCCTGCAAATGCTCTTCTTCTAGCGAGACTGACAGCTGACATTTATAAGTAGCTCTCTCTCAAGTTAAAATACATGATACGTAGATAAAATACCTCGCACAGTCCATGTACACAGTAGGCACAATCCACGTACAGTAGGGCTCATCACGTGGACGTGAGATCTGAAGCTTTAGACCAGTTAAATAAACTTCTGCTTCCAGCCTGCATGCAATAACAGGAACCAGATTTACCCTCCTGCCCGAAGTAACTAAAATCCCAAATTGTGTGAAACAGTGGTTTTCAAGACTTTGTGGATGTCAGACAGTGAAGGACAGTGACTGCTGAGAAGTAGAAAACAAGTGAGGTGAACCCTGTAGTTGTCAGCCTGTTGCACGGGGAGGGGACCTCCAGGTAGGGGCTGGCCGAGCCCAGGCTACTCCTTGGGTTGAGGCAGGACCTTGGGCGGGGACTGCAGAGCTGCGGAGGCCCCACAGGGCTTCAGCGGAGGAACTGACCAGGGCCAGAGAACCACCTGGAAGCATTGGAGGGAGCATGCCCGGGAGCTCAGGCAGAGCCAGGAGTGGTTCCTGATCTCACCATCCAGAGTAGGAAGCCTCCTAAGTCCTAAGCATCCATAATTGGGTCACACAAGAGCCTTTGGCCTCAGTGATGGGGCAAAATCAGCCCTATAATGAATGCAACTCTCATACTGGTGACCAGAGCTTGAAAGGAAGATGTGGAAGGGTCAAACTGTTTCTAAGTAATTCAGTGGCATCCCAGAACAAAGCTCAAGAATATTTATAAATTGTGAAAATACCCAGCACCAACAAGGTGAAATTCACATTGTCTTACACATCCGGTCAGGACTCATCAGGCAAGCAGAGAAACAGAAAAATATCACCTATAGTGAAAGGAGGGAATCCGTCAACAGAAGCGGACCCAGAAATGACCCAGATGATAAAACCCGTAGGGTATTAAAACAGTTGGTTACAACTTTACCCTTTTCATTCTAGATACTGGGGGAAAGACTGCATACATTAAGTAGAAAATCAGGATCTATAAAAGAGACCGGATCACACTTCCAGGGATAAAAATTACCATGTCTGAGATGGAAAATCCTCTATGAGATTGGTGACTGTGTAGACATGGCAGGAGAAAAGATCAGGGAACTCAGATGGAGCAGTGAAGCCATCCAAACTAGAACAGAGAGAGAAGAAAAAAAAAAAAAAAGACTGAAAGACCCTCAGAGCATCAGTGAGCACGGGACAGACTCACAAGGCCTAGTTCAAATGCAGCCGTCCCAAGCAGCGAGAGGAGCGGGGGTGACTTGAAGAAGCACTGCCAAAAGGTTTCCAAATTTGATGAAATAATTATGTTGAATGCAGAAGCCAGACAGAAAGGCATATGTATTAGGTGATTAAGTTATAGACAGTGTAGAGAATGCTCGCTGACGTGTGGTTACAGAGACCGTGGTTGCTTGGGGATTGGTGGGCGGATGGGAGGGTTTACGGAGGAGCAACACGGGGATGATTTCTTGAGCCCACTCACGTGTCAGAACTTAACGAGTCATACACGTTAAGTGTGTACATTTTGTGTATGTCAGTTACACCTCTGTGAGCTGTTGAAAACCCGCATCACACAATGAAGAAATGTCGGGGAGGAGGATCGCCCACACTCCGTTGTGTTGGTGGTTGCAGAGGGAACAGAAGTGCACGAAGCTGTCTCCGGATGTGAGATAAGGGATCATTGACCCGAAGAAGAGGGTGTGGTAGATTATGATCACAATCATGAAAGACACACTGATCGCCCCCGATGGTCAACCCTGGCTTCTGTGGGTCGTGTAGTCTCTGAACTGGGCCCTGTAAACATGGGCATTTCCAGTGGCCAGCAAGCCATGGGTTTGACCTTGTGTTTCTGAGTAGGGAAAAGTGCTGCCTCCTGGGGCTTTGGACAGGACAGTCCTGGGGACCGTCCTGAGCACTGGGAGACCTTAGTTTCCTGTGCCTCTCAGCACTAAATACTGTAGCACCCAAATGAGAACTGGGACTGTAGGAGGCAGAGAACGTGTTGTGCGAAGAGAAGACTTGAGATGTCCTTTGATCCAGATCCGAGTAGGAGCTGAATGTGGAAGGTTTGCAGCGAGGCCTGGAAATTCTCTGACCTGGTTCCATGGGTCTGTTTGCACATCTGAGAGACAACGCTGAGTTGGAATGGAAGTGGGGACCCTGACACAGCATGCTTTAGGGTGAAGGAAGCCGACCCATGCTGGGATCCAGCCTTCCCTTGGGGACTAGGCCAGTCCCCGCTGCGTGTGCCTGCCAGCCCTGTGGGCGGCCCCACTCAGGTCCTGCAGAGCCGGCAGGGCTGGAGTCCACGGTGCTGCAGAAGGCTGTCTCCCCAGCTGGTGTGCACACACGTGCCGTGGACAGACCCAGCGGAAAGCGGGTGTGCTGGCCTTCTCCCCGGCTGCCTGCAGGGGCCTCCACTCTCGGGATAGGGTGTGGTGCTCTGGGAAGTTGTGGCCTCCAGCCAGGCCTGTCCCCACGAGAGGCAGAGCCTGTTACTTGGCATCAGAAGAACCTGAACTAATCTATTTTTCCATGAGACCAAGTGACCTTGGGAAGGTTGCCCAGACTCCCTGGCCCTTCATTTCCTGATGAGTTGAGTGAAGAATCGGAGCCACGTGGGTCCCACCTGGGCATGTTTTCAGAGGTCCGGGTGTGGGTGCCTGCCCTGGAGATAAAGCTCAGCAGGTCTGCGGCAGAGGCTCGGAGGCGCCTGGGGTGGTTGGTTTTAATCCAAGTCACAGACATAAGAATAGAGGTTTACACGTCAGCTAGAAGAAGAAGCTATGAGAAACAAGCCTCCCCACCTGTTTCCCCCTGTCCGGAAAGCTTGTTTCTTTTAGCTTCCTGTCCCTGAATGACCGCTTAGGGAGCGATTTCTCGATCCTTCTAGCTTGAAGTGTTTTCAGTTGACTCCCTGCTGGGAGAGAATGATGCAGAGCGATTCATCATCCTGTACCCCTGCCTGCCTGCCACAGTGCCCCTCGCTCCCCTCCCTTGCATCCACGGTACGGGCTGGGGGTCATGCTCCTCGCAGCTGAGCCAGGGGGTAACCTAGACTGCATTTTCCTGTCTCTGCCACTCTCCTTTCCCTGGATGATGGTCTTGTTCTTCCATCTAGTTTTCTGTGTGGTTTTACATATTCAACCCCATGCCAGTGTTCTCAGTTTTCTCTCCAGACATTTGGGCACATCTGGTTCCATCCAGTTCATCCTCTTGGATGGATCTTCCTGGAGGCTTTGGCCAGCCCCCGTCTGGCCTGGTCACCCAGTCTACCTGGGATTGCCCTTTGCCCCGCCTTTCATCTTGGCTCCCCTCTGTCCTGGGTCCCATGTCTTCCTTGTCCTTTGTTTTGGTGAGCTCTGTCCTCCAGCTGGTTCTTGAGAATGGCTCATGATAAGTAACTTGAAAGTCTTCTGCCCACAGTCGCCCTTGGCCTTGGCTGGGTAGAGCAGTCTGGCTTGGAAATCATTTCCCTTTAGAATTTCGAAGGGTTTCCTTTATCATCTCCTGGTGTCCAGCATTGCTGTTGAGAAGTCTGAGCCATTCTGATCCTTCGTCCTTGCTATCTGACCTGCTCTTCTCTCTGGAAGTTTGTAAGGTCTCTCTGTTCCCAGTGTTCCCAGAAGAGACAGTGACGCGCCCAGAGGAGGGCCTGTTTTAGCCTCCGTGATGATAGGTCTTGCAGCCTGGAGTTTGTGTCCTGCTGCCCTGGGGGCGATGTGCTTCCTGCCTCTGCCCCCGTTTTCTCCATTTGCGCCCTCGGGGATTCCTGCTTCTGTACTGGGGACTTCCTAGGCCGGCCTCCGCTGTTCTTCCCTCGCCCGGTTTCTCCTCTTATGCTTTTGTTCTACTTTCTAAAAGACACTCTCAGCTTCTTCCTGCACCCCTCCGTTGGATGACTTTGTGGGCCTGTTTTAGTTCCCAGAAGTCCCCTTGCGTTCCCCGAGGATGTTCCCGAAGTTTCTTCTCCTTTGTGGTCTCCATGCCTGTCTGCGTCTGTCTGGTCTTCTCTGTGGCAGAGGCCGGCCTGGGACGTCGGCAGTCTGGGTCCTGAGAGTGTCTGGGTCCTGAGAGTGGGGCACACCGGTGGGAGGAGCTTTGCCCGGGGCTCCCTGCGTGGTGTCCGGTGGGGCTCTTTTGCTGGGCTCCCCGCGTGTGGTCCGTTGCTTTCGGCCTTCTGGCCCCACGAGGGCCTTTCCTGCTCCCCACGCCTTGCCGTCCTCAGTCCGGTGGCCGCCTGCCCCTCGTTCTGCCGGAGCCACGAGGTTGGAGCCCGGGCGAGCTCCTGGGCTCACCGTGTGTGGCAGACGGAGTGACAGGGGAGGTGTGTGCGTTCCTTTTGTCGGCCCGGCCGGGAGGCTGTGGGAGGTAAAGTCTGACACACACACACACACCCGTACCCGTGCCGAGACCCTGGGTGGAGGCCACCCTGTTTCAACTCCACACGCTGAGGTCCGGCCCCTGGGGGGTGCCCGCGGCCCCGCCCCTGCAGCCCTCACGACCGCGGTGCCGGGCCGCCCGGAGCTCCGCTGCCACACAGCC
>LNAC01000192.1:3367670-3379181 GCA_002007465.1 Ailurus styani
CGGTCCCCCCGCCGAGCAGACGCGGACCCGGAGCTGCTGGAGCCGCCGGGGCCCCCCGCCGAGCAGACGCGGGCGTCCGGCCCGGCTGTCGCCTGACGGGCGGGGGGAGAGGAGCAGGAGCCTTTCTCCGCGCAGAGCCCAGGACCGGCCTCGGGGAGCCTCCCTCGGCCAGGCCGGCAGTTCTCACGCGTGTCCAGCGGCGCAGCTCGTCGTTCCGGTGAAATGTCCCCCTCAGCCCCACGTGTCAGCGCGTCAGGGCACAGCTGCTGCGGTGGCGCCGGTGTCCGGCTCCCACGGCCATCCCGTGTCTGACCTTTTGAGGTTAAACCGCCTGTTTTCCACAGTGGCTGCGGCACTTCAGGTCGGAGGGTTCCCATTTCTCCACATCCTCTCCACTTGTTATTCCGCATTCTCCTTTTTCTGGTCATCCTAGTGGGTGTGAAATGGTGTTGTGTGGTTCTCATTCACATTTCCCTAGTGACTAACGATGTCGATCATCTTCTCATGTTCTTTTTGGCCATTCATGTGTCGTCTTTAGAGAAATGTCTGTTCAAGTCCTTTGCCAATTTTTTAATTAGGTGGTTTGTGTTTTTGTTGTTGGTTGTTAGAGTTCTTTATTTATTTTGGACACTAGACCCTTACTAGATACGTAGCTTGCAAATGTTTTCTCCCATTGTGTGGGCTGTCTTTCCACCTTCTTTATGGTGTTCTTGGATGCACAAAAGTTTTTAATTTTGGTGAAGCCCAGTTTATCTTTCCTCTCTATTGCCCATGCCTTTCATATCATGTCTAAGAAACCATTGCCAGATTTAGCTCTCGTTTATTTTTGATTCATTTCCAGATAACTTTGTATATGGCGTGAGGTAAGGGTCCAGCCTCGTTCTTTCACATGTGTGTTATCCAATTGTGCCAGCACCATTTGTTGAAAAGACTGTTCTTTTCTCACTGAGTGATGTTGGCAGTCTTCTCCATCTTGGCAGTCACTTGACTGTATGGATTCTTTTCTTTTCTTTTTTTTTTTTTAGGATTTTATTTATTTATTTGACAGAGATCACAAGTAGGCAGAGGCAGGCAGAGAGAGAGGGGGAAGCAGGCTCCCCACAGAGCAGGGAGCCCAATGCAGGCCTCGATCCTGGGACCCTGAGATCACGACTGAAGCCGAAGGCAGAGGCTTTAACCCTCTGAGCCACCCAGGCGCTCATGTATGGCTTCATTCTCAGTTCTGTTCCATTGATTTATATGTCTGTCCTTGGGCCAGTACCACACTGTTTGAGCACTGTAGCTTCGTAATAGTTTTTGAAATCAGGAAGTGTGAGTCTTCCAAATTTTTCTTTTTTAAGATTGTTTTGGCTACTCAGCGTCCCTTGCAATTCCATATGAATTTTAGGACTCACCTTTCCATTTCTGCTAAACGAATAGCTGGGATTTTGATAGAGCTTGCATTAAAATCTGTAGACTGCTTTGGGTGGTATTGTCTTGCCTACTTCTTGACAGAAGTGCAGAACATTGTTTCTCAAAAGGTAGCCCACAGAGCGGCGCCTGGGTGGCTCAATTGGTTGACCATCTGACTCCTGATTTCAGCTCAGGTCATGATCCTCAGGGTCGTGAGATTGAGCCCTACATCGAGCTCTGCGCTCAGCTCAGTCTCCTTCTCCCTCCCTCTCTGCTCCTCCCCCTGTGCGCGCTCTCTCTCAAATAAATAAATAAATCTTTACCAAATAAAAGGGGGGGAGGTAACCCACAGATAATCCGAACAGAATTGCCTGAGGTGTTTGCTGTATTAAAAGGTCATTTCTAGGCCCTAGCCCCCAAGGCTGATGCACAAAGGCTGACCCAAGCCCAGGAATGTGCCATTTGTTCATTCATTCATTCATTTATTAATACGAAGTTTTTACTGAAGTTCCAGTGAGTTAGCACACAGTGTTATATTAGCTTCAGGTGTACAGTAGAGTGACTCAGCACTTCCATACGTGACCCGGTGCTCCTCACAAGTGTGTTCCTTAATCCCCATCCCCGGTTCCCCCATCCCCCCACCTCCCCTCGGTTTGTTCTCTTATAGTTAAGGGTCTGTTTCTGGGTTCCTCTCTCTTTTTTTCCCTGTGCGCATTTGTCCTGTTTCTTAAATTCCACACATGAGTGAAGTCATATGGTATTTGTCTTTCTCTGACTGACTGATTTCACTTAGCATAATGCCCTCTGGCTCCCTCCACAAATGGCAAGATTTCATTCTTTTTTTCATGGCTGAGTAATAAGGAGTGTGCCGTTTTAATAGGTTCCCCGCACAGGTCCCGGGGATTTAAGGTTTAAGAACTACTGGACCTGCTCTCCCTCACCTTCCCTCTGGAGGGACTTGGGTTCAGCGAAAACAAGCTTCCGAGTTTGAAAACGGCCGGTGTGTGATGCATCGTCTTCACAGTCTGCTCCCTGTTCACCCCCACCTCAGCGTTTGGCCCTGCTTTCCAGTAGGAGTAAGCTTGTCGGGACTTCTCCAGCCACCGTTTGGGAAACCGTGTGTCCTGGGCCGTGTCCAGGAGCCCTCAGAGTGGTGGCAGAGGGCGAGTGACATTGAGGAATCCTTTGCTGCCTTGTCTCCCCAGTTTCCATTCGGCCTCCAACTTGACCCTTTTCTCACAGAGGCCAGGGCGCCGTGCCCGCAAGTCAGCCGAGAAGCCTCTTGTACGTTGCATCTTGTTTCTTACCATCTGCCCTCAGGTACCTACCTCTTCCAAGCTCTCCCTCCAAACACCTTCAGAGCCCAGGGCCCCAGCGGACCTTCCTGCACGGTACGAGGAGCCGGGCCCTTCCCACTCCAGCCACCTAGCCCGGCGTCCGGCCCCAGGGCCCTTGCTCGCTCCTTCCCCGTGCCCTCACTCCACCTGACACGCTCTTCCTGCCGTCCTGGCCTCGGTCTGATGCACACCATACGTTCTCAGAGCACCTCACTAGCCTGACCTGTTGCAGTCTTCTGTTTCTCTGGGGGACCCTGTGGTCAATAAAGTATCTCTCACCAGACTGCAATATCAGGAGGCAAGGAATTGATCCCTAGCACCCCGCACCGCGCCTGGCACGTGGCAGGTGCTCAGGCAAAGCTCCGTTGGATGGGCTGGTGAGCTGCTGGTTGGTAGGAGCGTGATGGGGGCACGAGGGGTAGGCAGGTATGTGATGATGGGGGAGTTTAGGGAGATGGATGGGTAGGTGGCTGAGGGCCCGGCTGAGAGGCTGGCAGGCACCAGTCAGTGAGTTTCCAGAACCTCCCTTCTCTCCGCCTCAACAAACATTCCTTAGGGCCTACTGTTTGGTTGTCGTTTGGGAAACAAAGGTCACTAAGACACAGTGTGTTGTAAGGGCCATGACCCCCGTGTCCCAGAGACTGGAGGGAGCTTGTGGGGCTGGTGGAGCTGGGTGCCTGACGGCTCTTCTGCGCTGTCGCCCCCCTTCCTGTGACAGGGCCCCCTCTGAGGAACAAGTCCTCCACTCCTCCAGGGCTGGACTGGGCGCAGGCCCTGAGCCGCCCCTCCTGGAGGCTTCGCCACCCTTTCCCCCGCCTTCCCCTCCCAGTTTGTTCTCTTCTCACTCTTAACCCTTTGCAATCTGGTCCCAAGGCCCCAGGCCAGTCCCTGTCCACCCAGGTCTCCAGGGACTGTTAGTGACCTCATTTTGTATTCCTCCTGACTCCTGAGTCACACTTGATACCAGGGTCCAGCCCTTCTTGCTTGCCACTTCTTTGTCACTGTCCAGTCGGTTATAGATGTTTTCATGACTGTGGCCCAGAATGACAGCATCACAAAGGCCAAGGCCTGGGCCCTCGGGAGAGCACCTGATGCAAGGCCCAGGTCTGTCTTCCAGGGTCCCCTGGGTGACTGGGGGAGCCACTGTAGGGATCCCAGCCGTGGTGGCCTGGGGGAAGGCTTCGTATGTGGTGAACTGAGCCAAAAGCAGAACACAAAATGACACAAGCCCGATTTTTTTTTTTTAAATAAAGAGCTTTCCATAGGAGAAAAGCTAAAAATAAATCAAAGTATTAACAGTAAGCATCTTCAAAATCACTTTTTACAATTCTTCTAATTTTGTTTTTCACGTTTCTCTAACGAGCCCGCGGAAGGGTAGGGCCCGGTGGCTGGGAGTTTGTGGTGCTTGCTAGCAGGCTGCTGGGACCCTGAGTCATGCCCACTCTGTCCAGAAGCCTCCAGTGTGCTCAGTTTGACCTGCTCAGGCTCACTTAGCCCCGGCCTCTGTGGTGTCCCTCTCACCCAGCCGCGCAGCCGGGAGACCTGAGTGCCCCACGCCTGGCCCGGAGCTCGCGGGTGCCCTCAGAGGGTGGCCCGGGGAGAACGCACTCCTGTGCGTCCGTCATCAACGGCCTTAGGGATGGATGATGTAGGTGAAGGGGATTAAGAGGCACAAACTTCCATCTGAAATAAATAAGTCACAGAGATAGTACAGCACCGGGGACAGAGGTGACAGTACTGTCAGCATGCGGCATGGTGGCAGGTGGCGACCCCACTCACCGCGGGAGCCCCGGGGAATGTATGGAATTGCTGAGCCGCTGTGTTGTCCACCTGAAACGAATCAGCACTGGGTGGTAACCCTGCTGCAATTTAAAAAATTAAAACTGTAGTCCGCGAACAAAAGAACAAATCCAAAGGTGACCATTACCAAAGAAAATCTGAGTTCATCAAATAAATCCAGCGAAGGTGCAGGGAGGCAGCTGCTGAGCTGGGGGTCAAACGCCGTTGGCCTGAGCGAGCTGCACGGGGGGCCCCGCGCCCCAGACCCCGTGCCACCTCCCACCGGGAATGCCCCTGACACCTGTTAGTGCCGTCTGCTCCGGAGAAAGAGGAAGTCACTTGCTTTTAGCTCCAGCGGTTTTCCCGGGTTCTGGCCCTAGGACGTACGTGTCCAGCCCCGCTGGTCTGGCCGGCCCTCGGGAGCTCCCTCGCGACCGTGCGGCGTCCCGAGCCCCGTGGGCCGACCGGCCGTCGCCGCTGCCCACCCTCCCAGCTGCCAACTTTGCAGCCATTTGTTTTCTTCTGGGAAGGACGTCAGTGTATCTCACTAGAGGCCTCTCCCTGTCTTCACGCTCTGACTCAGCAGCCGCTGTGCTCACGTTTATGTTTATCAACCCGTGTGTGCGGGAAGAACCCAGATAAGCAGCAGCCCTGCCCCAGCATGACGTGGCCGGCACCTTGCAGGCCTGCCCTGAGGGGGTCCACCACCACCCCTGGGCCGGGCCATCTCTCTTCTCCCCTGGATTCCGGAGCTGGCCTCCCCAAGGTCTGTGCTCCCAACAGCCAGGGTCACGCCGTGTTACTCCTGTTTTCAGAACCACCTAGTGAGTTCTTGCCTCACTCAGCACAAAGTCCACTTCCTCCCTCCGCCAGTGGCCCTCACGCCCTCTGACCTCTCCCCACCCTGTCTCTGGTCACTGGGCTCCAGCCACCCTGTGTCCTTCCTGCTCCCAAACCTGCACCTATCTGCGGGCTCTGCCCTCGCTGGGCCTGCCCAGCATGCCTTCCCGGGGTGGCTGGGTCAGGGAACCCCCACCCCGGGCCACCCGCCTCTCCTGCCCCTAGGCTCTCCTAGCCCCCCTCCATCACTGCATCTGTGTGTTCTGTCGCACCCAGCTCTCCCAGCAGAAGGGAAGCTCCAGGGGCAGGGGTGGGGTTTGTCTGCACTGAGGTTTCCCCAGTGCCTAGCGCAGGGCCCAGTGCACTGAAGGTGCTTTTTGTTCAGCCGGTGATTGCGTGACCCCCATTGGAGGTGTTTGGGAGGCAGCGGGTCCGAAAGCTTGGGCAGCATGAGCACCCCTGTGGGGGGTGGTATGGTGTTCCGCGGGACCCAGTCTGGGAAATGCTGCAAAATGATCGGCTTCATAAGGACGTGTTGCTCTTCCTCTTCTAATGCAGTTACCGGCCTCCCTTTGTGCTTTTATTCAGACCACCTGTGCTCCTCCGTCCTCTGAGACCGGGCCTGTGTCCCTCCCTCTCCCCATGGCCTCTCCTGGGCTGTCCCGTGGGCAGGCCTCCAGCTGCTGGGGAGGACCATTACCCATTTCAGAGGCAGCCTCTGTGCCGCCTCCTCCGCCAGAGTGAGGTGCACATCCCGTGTGGGGTGTGGAGAGCAGGCAGGGTGGTAACTGGGTGCACAGCTGGGCTCGTGTTCAGCTTCCAGATCTGTGCTCAGAGTGTGAAAACCCAGCAAGCTGTACGCTTAGGATTTGTGTACTTTTTTGGATGCATGTGATCCTTCAATAAAAAGTGAGTGGGGTAAGCAGAAACGCCCAGGCATCTTGGATTCTAGTACATCAGCAGGCCTCGGAGCCGGAGCAGCCTTCAGAGCTCTGTGGCTTTGTGTGTGGTCCCTGGGGATCCAGCCCCTGGCTCACAGCCCTGCGGCCCCCTCCTGGCTGCCCGGCGGACAGGGGAGATGGGGGGGGCTCCCTCGGAGCTCACCTGTACATCTGCAGCTTGGTGCTGGGAAGTGACTCGGGGTTTTATATGCTACTCTGGTTTTATGTTGGTCGTCCGGGGGTGTGCCAAGCCTCAGCGACGTCTTAGCGGCCTGGTCCTCTGCAGGGACTGGTTTGGTAGCATGGTCACTAAAAGCTCGTAGAATCAATTGCACAACCCCTCCCCTCACACACTTGCTCCCCACTGAGCCTCACATGCTGGCTCCTCGTCCCCTAGCTGCCCTATGTCCCGCAGGCTGCCTCCTCACTGGCCATCCACTGCCACAGGGCTGCCCCCTCCCCGCCCCCATCACAGCGCTCCTTTTATTTCTTGAGAGCACTTGTCCTCCTCTGAACCCGGCCTTCAGAGCCTTCTGATTCTTGCCTAGTCTGCCCGGCTCCCCGAGGCTCCCCGAGGCTCCCCGGCCTGGTGTCTGCAGGCCTGCTGAGCCGAGCCAGGGTTCCGTCGCGTGCGGCCACAGGGCTCTGAGGACGGGTGCCGTTCTCTCTTGAAACGCTGCAGGTGCACAGACGGCCCTGCTGCAAGGCTGCGAGCGTGTGGCCGCTCGTGCGCCTGTGAGCCCCGCGGAAGGGAGAAGTTTGGAGCGGCCAGAGGCGCGGGTCGGGACGGGAGCGGGGGAGCGCCTGAGCTCTGGAAGCCTGCCGGCCGCAGCTTCAGGCCTCCCCAGCTCCGCAAGCGCTGGAGGTTATTTTGAGGGCCGTGCAGCAGGCAGGGCAGGCGCGGGGGTGCCCCGTGGTGGGTGACGACGAGTGCGAGTCCCCAGCCTCGAGACGGTGGCTGCCGGCCCCCATGTCCCTGGCCTCCCGTCGGCAGAGAGCCGCCATTGGACCCGGGCGGGGGCACCTGCTGCGCCGCCTCGGAGGCTGGCTCCTCTGTTGGTGAGTCGAGCAGGCGGGGAGGCCCCTTGGCCCCGGCCCACGTGCCCTGAGGCAGGCCAGCCTGGCAGTTGTGTGATGTCGCCGTGACCACAGGAAGCCCCCCACGTGCGTGTGTCTTGGGCGCAAGGCACGGAGAGTGACCGCGTTCTCCACGGCCGCGGGGAGGAAGCACAGAGCCACAGGTCAGCGCCCAGCGTCCGCCGGGTCACTGCTTTGGGTCCAGTTGAGGGGCCAGGAAGGCAGGGCCCGCCAAGAGGTCCGGGAAGACACGCAGCATCGGTGGGTAGCGGGGGGACAGCCAGACCCCAGGGTTCCGTGCTCTCGGCACTGCCGGCGACCAGAGGCCGGGACCATACAGACTGCTCTGTCCGCACGGGCAGAGAAGCGTCCGGCTGAGGGGTGGGCGTCCCTGGAGAACCAGAGCAGGGCAGCGGGTGGCGGACAGGACATGGAAGGGGCTTACTCTTGTCCTACGAAGAGTGGATGAGGGACCAGCAGATGGGGAACGTGGGAACGTGGACCCAGGCTGACCGGGGAGTAGGGGATGGGAAGCCAACCAACCCAGCAGGGGACGTCACTGCCCAAGGGGACTCGCCGGAGGCAGCTCAAGCCCAGAGGTGTCCTCCTGTTGGGCGTCAGGGCCCGGGGGTGAGCGGGGGCCGGGCCAGGTGGGCGGCTCCACGTCGGCCCGTCACAAGCATGGGGCTTACAGAAGAGACAGCAGGAGTTAAACAGTGCCCTGTTCTCAGCTGACGTTGGTCGTGAGGCCACCAAGGGCCAGGCCTGTGCCTAATGGGCAGAGTCACTGGCCTCCTGGCCCGCCAGCCCCCACTTCCTGCTGTGCCCACAGAGGCTGTCGCGGTCAGCCTTTGCCCTCGTCCTGTCCCACCCGAATGGAAAGCAGAGTGGAAGCGAGGGCTCACAGTGCGTGGGAAGGCCGGCCGCCCCCCTATCCCCCACCCTGATGGAGCCCCTGGGGGCGGGCAGGTGCCTCCTCCCCCTGCAGCTCTGTCACAGCCCCACGACAGCAAGAGCGTATCTTGGTGGGTTTTCTTGCTATAGTTTCTTGAAACATTTTATTTACTTATTTTAGAGAGAGAGAAAGGGAGCACACAGCGGGGAGAGGAAGCAGAGGGAGAGGCAGTCCTAAGCAGACACTGCACTGAGCAGGGAGCCCGATCCGGGGCTCGATCTCACAACCCTGAGATCACGACCTGAGCCAGAATCAAGAGTCAGATGCTTAACCAACTGCACTACCCAGGCACCCCATTTCTATAATTTTTTAAGATTTTATTTATTTATTTGACACAGAGAGAGATCAGATCACAAGTAGGCAGAGAGGCAGGCATAGAGAGAGGAGGAAGCAGGCTCCCCGCTGAGCAGGGAGCCTGATGCAGGGCTCGATCCCAGGACCCTGAGATCATGACCTGGGCCGAAGGCAGAGGCTTTTAACCCACTGAACCACCCAGGCGCCCCTCTGTAATTTTTTAAATTAACCTTTTTATCTTGAGAAAACTTCAGGCCAACAGAAACCCTGCAGGTATATTTCAGTAAAGTCCTGTAGACCCTTCGTCCAGATTCAGCCGCTGGTAATGCTTTGCCGTGTTTGCTTTCTCTCGGCGTGGAGCTGTGAGCGTGGGGACCTCCGAGGCCCAGGTCCTGCAGCGCGTGTTTCCCCGGGGCCCCCCTTCCCTTGCCCGGCCGCACCTGCCGTCGGGCAGAGAATGTGGACAGTGGCCGCATGAGGCTCTTCTGTTGCTGCCCTTGGCCGCCACCTGCCCATCCCAGCCGAGGACCCCGTGTGTGCCTCTGGCGTCCTGCCCTCTGGCCCGTCCCTGCCTCTCTGTCCCTCAGGACACGCTGCTGCTGACGTGCTGGGCGGTCCCTCCGTCTGGGTCCACCTCATGCGCCAGGGATGGCGTCTGTCCGCGTGAGGCCCGCTCCGCCTCCCCCCGTGCCTCCTGCCCTGTGTCAGGCTCCAGACCTTCTGTCCCTGCTCTCTCCAAAAATGACATGCCCACCACCTCCTTCCTTGAGAAAAGTCTCTCCCTGCTTGTAGCCCGCGGGGGTCACGTTGGTCAGCGTCCACTCCAGTCCCAACGACCAGATGCTGTGGGCGCTCGACAGCAGGTGGAACGTGCACGTCCGGGCCGGCATCACCGAAGAGATGCCCGTGGGGACCGACTGGGAGCACGTGCCTGGTAGGAGCGCAAGCGCGTCGTGGCTGCCCCCTCACGCGGGCACCTGCTCCATCCAGCGGCCCGGCCTCCACACGGCAGGCCCGGCCTTTGTACTCGGGGCTTCGTTTCCTTGTTTCCTTTCTTCGATTCCCTTCTGCTGTCCCCCTGAGGCAGGTGACAGCAAGTGTCTGAGTACCCCTTGTCGGAGGGACCAGCCCCGTTCCCTTGGAGTTCTGTGTGGGCTGGTTGCTTCCAGCCCGCCTGGGCCCTGGTGTCCTATGGCCTTGGGTTCTCGCCGGCTTTGCCAGCTCTGCCCGGGGGACATCCTTTCCCTTGGCCGCCACTCCGAGCCCCGCAGTGCAG
The DNA here is from genome assembly GCA_002007465.1 of Ailurus styani. Classification (NCBI taxonomy): domain Eukaryota; kingdom Metazoa; phylum Chordata; class Mammalia; order Carnivora; family Ailuridae; genus Ailurus; species Ailurus styani. Next base: position 3,377,562 of record LNAC01000192.1, read on the forward strand.
GGCACGGTCAGCACGGGCCCACCCAGGCCGCCGGGACCCAGTGGTGGGAGGGAGCGGACTCACGGGAGAGGGGGGCCTGGCCCGTCCCGGCCGGGGACTCCGGACAGACGGCACCCTGTTGGCGTGCAGGGCTGCAGGCCTGCCAGCTGGCACTGAGCACCAGGACCGTGTGGGCCCGCTGCCCCAACGGCGAGCTCGCCCGACGGTACGGCGTCACCGACAAGAACCCTGCAGGAGACTACTGGAAGAAAATTCCCGGCAGCGTGACATGTTTCACAGGCAAGTGCTCCTTGGGTTCGGGGCTTCCGTGGACGAGGTCAGCGGGGGCTCCACCAGAGGCTGCCCCCACGGGGCTCGCTCTCCCGAGAGCCGAGGCTCCCACCTGAGGGAGGTACCCAGCACCCTGCTGGCCAGAGCAGCCCGGGAGGACAGGGCCTGGGGCCCCCCACTTTTGAGCTGAGGAAACTGAGGCACAGATTGGGGGTGTCATGTCTGGGGCCTGCAGCTAGAAAGCGCCACGTCAGGACAGGGAGCCGGCCCGACTCCCCCTGCGCCCGCCGCCCCGGCGGGGTGACTCACGAGCGTGCGGCTGCCTGTCGTCCCTGCAGTGACCTCATCGGATGAGCTGTGGGCAGTGGGCCCCCCCGGCTACCTCCTCCAGCGGCTGACGAGGACGTTCAGCCACTCGCACGGCGCCCCGAGCAGCCACGCCACCACCCCGCACCCCGAGGACCTGGAGGACGAGTGGGAGGTCATCTGACGGCGCCTCGGGCCGGGCCGCTCAGGAGGGCGGAGGCCGAGACGGGCGCCAGACGCAGCGGTTTCGGGCCGCATGCTCAGCCGCACCGCGTCGGCTCTCGTCCAGACACGTCGGGCCAGCTTGGGCAGCCCGCACTTGCTTTCATCCATGTTTGTTTCCGTCTTGTTCCAGAACCCACAGCCTCGGCCGAGCCATCCGGAGCCCTCGCCGGAGTGGCCGTGCCTCTGAGCTCTCGCCGAGGCCGCCTCCGAGCGCGGCGGCACCGACCTCCTCCCCGGCCTCGCCGGCCCGCCGCAGGCACGAGCCGGGGAGCCGGAGGTCAGCACGCTCCCACCGCTGGCAGCTTCGCGGTCGCCACAGGGACGCAAGTTCTAGCACATTCCATGCTGGAAACCAGGGCCGCATCAGAGAGGTGGGGTGCTGGTGGTCTGTGCCAGGACGCAGCGCGCACACGCACGCACACCCGCATGCCCTCACGGGGCACGCTCACCTCCTAGAGAACACACTTTAGCCAAAACAATAAAGGCCGGTGGAGGACATGGCGTAGAAGAGGTGCGTGTGTCCGAGGCAGCCGTGGCCCGGGAGGTGCGGCCGGACGTGGGGAGCTCAGCCACGGGGGCTCACCGAGCACGGTCTCCGGAGCGCTGTGTGACGCCGCTGGTGGCCGTCACAGAGACCAGGAGCGTCCTCACGGGATGAGTCTACTAACGTTTGCCTTTTTTGTTTGTTGTATTACAAACCTGCATAAGATACCTCATTCGAAATCAGCTCTTGCAAATTTAGAGAAGTGTATTTGCTGGAACCAGCGGAAGGCCTCCCGTGCCTCCGCACGTTTGCCCTGGGCCCGCGCGGTCCCGGGC
>LNAC01000192.1:3396865-3408251 GCA_002007465.1 Ailurus styani
GGGGGCGGAGCGACTTGTCCTTAGAGGAGGGGCGAGAACCCGGACCCGGGGGAAACGGGCTTCCTCTCCCCGCGCCGCCCCTGCCCGGGCGCCCTCGGACCCCGCTGGGCGCCGCGTGGGAGGGCGGCTCTCCCGGAGCGGAAGAGGCCGAGGGGCGCTTCGGTGTCCGGGTCTGGGACGTGAGGCCGGGCGCTGCCCGCAGCCCCCACCGGGAGTCCGCATCCAGGCCGCCAGCCCGGCCTCTGCACCCCATGGCCTGCAGGCCGCAGTGGCCCCGGGCCCAGCCTCAGCCGCCCCCCAGGGAACGCACCTTCACGATAGCTGTTCCCTTCACCTGGAATGTTGCCCACCCAGCCAGCGGCCTGAAGGCGCCCCTAGGGGCTTCCCTGACCCGCGACACTGGCCCCTTTCCTCGCTCTCCCCAGGTGCACTTTCACGAGCCTCTCGGTGCCAGCCCGGTGGCCACAGGGTGCACAGCTGGGCCCGCAGCCATCCCTGTGACCCGCTGCCGGGCCACCTCTTGTGTTACTATGTCCCAAGCCTGTCCCTGCTCTCGCTGCAGGGACCCCCGCCCCCAGGACACGCCTCAGGGATCCCACTGAGGGCCTAGTGCTGTCTGGACGGGGAGATGAGGGAGCCCCAGAACCCTTGCCTTACTCTGCCTCTCCTCGCCCGTGGGGCCCTGAGGTCCTGGAGGGTGGGGAGGGCCTTGCCCAGGGTCACTGAGGTCCTAGGCTTTTCCGATGCCCACTGTGGTGGGAACCCAGGACGGGACTGGCGAGGAGGCAGGTCAGGAAGGCCCCGGAGGGCTGGGAGGGGGGTGAGTGGGAGAATTGCCCACCTTCAGGAGTGATGGACAGGGAGCTGGGAGGAGAGTGAACCTGCGGGACAAATGAGACCTCCACGGGTCCTGGAGGGGGAGGGGCTGGACCAAAGAGGTCAGGGGCTGCGTTCTCCTCCCTGCTCCTGTCCCACCGCCCACAGACACTGGAAGATAACCAGCCACTGTGTGAGGATGCGAACTGGGAAATTTTCAGGTTGGAGGTTGCGCTCTGTGGACGGTGAAAGTAGGGCAATGTGATGGTGTCGTGGGCATGGCGGATGGGCAGCTGGTTTAGATGAGGCGACGGGGGACCCCCTCAGAGAAGGTGCCATCGAGGCTGGGCTCTGATGGACAGGCGTCAGGCCTGAGGAATGCAGAGGAAAGTGGATCCCAGACACAGGGAACAATTAGAAAAAGGCCCTGATGTGGGAGTGAGCTTGGCACACTTGAGGACCAGAGAGAAGGCCCGGCGGCAGGACAGGGGCAGGCAAGGGGGCCGGTGTGCAGGCCTGGGTCACGTCGGGCCTTGTAGGCCTCGATAATGCAGCTGGACTCTTCTCCCCAGTGCGATGGAACAATATGACTGAACCCAACAGATATCTGCTGAGTACTTGCTGTATCCCAGGCACTGTCCTAGGCACTGGGAACTCGCCAATGACCAAAACAGAAAAACATCCCTGCTCTTGTGGAGTGTGATTTCATTTAAGAATCTAAAAAAAAAACCCAAAAAACCAAGAACAGTGGCAGTGGCACCTGGGTGGCTCAGTCCATTAAAGGTCCAACTCTTGATCTCAGCTCAGGTCTTAATCTCAGGGTTGTGAGTTCAAGCCCCGCATTGGGCTCCACGATAGCGGGGAGCCTACTTAAAAAACAAACAATTAAACAAAGCAAAACAAAAACACTGCTAAAAGGGGACAAAAGTGGGGTGCCAGAGTGGGAAAAGAAAGAGCTGAGGAAGTGGTACCGTCAGGGCTAGGAATGGAGCGGGGGTGAGGGAAATAGGTAAATTCAAGAAGGAGTTTGTGAGATAATCTTCATGACTTTGGCCTTAGGCAAAGAGATCTTAGACATTTTATACTTTTTTTCTGTAAAGAAAAAATTGATAAAATGGACTTTATAAAAATTAAAAGCATTTGCACCTCAAAGGATACCACTGATACCACAAACTGAGCTAGAACAGTTGCAAGTCATATATCTAGAAAATATCAGGAATTCTTGGAACTTAATAAGACACATGACCCAATATTTTTTTTTAGGATTTTATTTTTAAGTAATCTCTACACACAACGTGGGGCTTGAACTCACAACCCCAAGATCAAGAGTCCCACACTCCACCCCCTGGAACCAGCCAGGTGCCCCATGACCAGGTTTTTAAAAGGGAAAAAGATTTGAAAAGACACTTCACGGAGGAAGACACACTGCCAACCAACAAGCACATGAGAAGATGTTCCAGTCATCGGGAATCCAAGTTAAAGTGATGCCTGGGTGGCTCAGTGGGTTAAGCGTCTACCTTTGGCTCAGGTGCTGATCTCGGGGTCCTGGGGTCGAGCCTTGCATCGGGCTCCCTGCTCTGCGGGGAGTCTACTTCTCTCTCTCCCTCCGCCTGTCCCTCCAATTTGTGCTCTCTCTCCAAAATAAATAAATCTTTAAAAAAAGAAAAAGGGGGGGAAACACAAGTTAAAGCAGAATGAGACACCAATACACACCTATTGGAACAGCTAACAATAGAAAGACTGACCACGCCCACTGCTGACAAGGTGTGGAGGACTGGAACTCTCACACCTTGCAGGTGGAACTGTAGATGGTGTGGCCACTTTGGAAAACAGATGGGCAGTTCCTCACCCTTAGTGTGTGACGCAGCAACCTTACTGCTCCGTATCCGGCCGAGAGAAATGCAGACTTCAACCCACACACAGGTCTGCACACGGACGTTTACGGCAGCATCGCTCGTGAGAGCCAAAAATGGAAGCACGTGTTCACACGGAACGGATCAAGAAAGCGTAGTGTATCCACACCTCGGAAAACTATCCAGCCACAGAAAGGCAGGAGCACCTCCTACCTGCCCCGGGGCACACCCCAACCACATGATGATGAGGGCAAGGAGCCGAACACACCCGTAGTGCCCACGAACATACACTGATACTTGTGTTCAGAGGGTGTTGTCACTGGGGGATGTCATGGTGTGTAAATTATACATCTGTGGGGGCGCCTGGGTGGCTCAGTGGGTTAAGTGTCCAATCCTTGATCTCAGCTCAGGTCTGGATCTCAGGATAGTGAGTTCAAGCCCCACGTTGGGCTCCAGGCTGGGTGTGGAGCCTACCAAAAAAAAATTATTATTATTATTACATATATACACGTATTTCCTAAAAAGAGAAAGGATGGAGGCAGAGCCTAGGGAGTGGCCTGCGGCTCAGCGGAAAGCCCCCCACGCTGGGGGCAGCCTGAGCCTTCCAGGTTTCTGCCCAAACCCTTGGGCCCCTGTATTTGGCAGTGTGCCACCTGCATCCCTTAGGTCAGGAGCCCCCGCTGGGTGAGAGGGGCGCCCTCTGAGTTGTTTACAGCAAACCCTCCTTGGGGGAATGATAAATGCTCCAAACCACTATAGGTTCATCCCCCCCGTCTGCACTCTCCCGAACTGGGGAAATCCCTTTCCTTCCAATAACAAGCTCAGGACCCAGGGGAGGCCCCGCCCAGCGGCGCAGGTGAAGCTCGCAATTAGTCCCGGACAATTAGAGACGCTGCTGAGCTGGGTGGGGCCCAGCCCCCTGGCAGACGCTTCCGCGGCGAGGAAAGCTCCCCCGGGAGAGGTCCGCGGAGCGGTTGCCAGGGGGTGGCGCGGGGACAGCCTCCCCCCGCCCAGCCGCGCAGGGGCACAGGGTGGCACTGTCTTGAGCCTGGAGCCCAAGGGCAGGGGTACCCACAGGCCCCTACGCGCTGACCCTCACTGAAGAGTCGGTGCGGAGACCTAGACCCCAAAGAGGACACCCCGGGACTTGAGGCCAGGTCAAAAAAAGCACAGGAGCTGAAGTTCTCCCTCTGGGGGCTCCCTGAGTGAGAAAAGGGGCGCTGGCAGGAGGGCGCTGCCCAGGAGAAGAGCAGCGTCTGGGGAGATCCTGGAACACCCCCCCAACACACCCCCACTCCCATCTCTACACCAACCACCTCCCCAGGCGCCAGGACTCAGGTGCCTTGTTAGAAGGGGCACCTGGGAGGCTCAGCCCGGAGGCGGGATTGCTCCCCCACCCACCTACTACCCTTGGTCTTGGTCAAGCTTGGGATTCAGAGGTCAGTCAGCTCAGACCTTGACCTTCATCCTCCTGGGGCCCTCCAGGTCCCCCCTCCCGGCAGCCCCCATTGCACCACCAGGAGATGGCGTGAGCACAGCAGGTGCGCAGGACAAGCCCAGGAGCTGGGAATCTGCCCGCAGCCCCTGGAGAACCACGGGCCCCACCGATTGGACCAGGCGTGGACACCTGACCAGGTGAGCCCACCCATAGCCTGCCCAAGTCAAAACAGACCCAGTGGGACCTGTTGGGTAGGGGCGGCTTCTGGCGGTCCTGGGTCCCAGTTAGGTCGGGGAGGGCGAGGGGGGCGAGGGCAGTGAGCAGGGTTGAGGCCGGGAGAGAGGCCTGGGGTAGGCATCCGCTTGACCCAGGTCAGACTTTCTCAAACCCAAGTCGAACCCAGACCCACACGGCCCTCCACTGTCAACCTTGAACTCAGTGTTGAACGTCTGTCCTTAAATCACCTGAATCGCTTCAGCTACTCACTGCCACTCACGGCCACGTGTGGTGCATCTGTTTACTCCGGGATGTGGTAACGTGAAGTCGCCACCACCAAGATAAAGTTCCTTGTCCGCACACCCATGTTCATGGCAGCGTTATGCACACGCGGCGGACGGTGGGAAGCCCCAGATGTCCATCGACAGGTGAATGAATTGGGGCACCTGGTGGTTCAGTCAGTTAAGTGTCCTTCACCTCTGGTCCTGACCTCAGGGTCATGAGATCGAGCCCCAGCTGGGGCTCATGCACTGGGTATGGAGCCTGCTTAAAATTAAGGTTCCCCCGGACACTTGGGTGGCTCACTCATTAAGCTTCTGCCTTCGCTCAGCTCCTGATCCCAGGGTCCTGGGATTCTGCCAGCATCCGGCTCCCTGCTCAGCGGAGAGGAGAGTCTGCTTCTCTCTCTCCCTCTGCCTCCCCCCACTCATGGTCTCTCTGTCTCAAATACCTAAAAAAAAATCTTTAAAAAAAATTAAGATTCTCTTTCTCCGTCTCCCTCTGCCCCTCTTCCAGCTTCTCTCTCTCTCAAATAAATAAATAAATAAATAAATGTTTTAAATTTAAAAAAATAACCAGATGAGGAGCACCTGGGTGGCTCAGTCAGTTATGTGTCTGCCTTCGGCTCAGGTCATGATCCTTAACTCGGCCCTCGTTCCTAAGCATCGGGCGGAGGAGCCTGGAAGTCAGGGCACCAGGACGTGGGGCGGGAGGGGAACTGGCGCCAGAAAGAAGTCTCCAAGGGGCCTCCCTGAGGCTCCTCTTCGTGGAGGCTCGGAGAGGTTAAGCGACATGCCCAGGGTCACACAGCCGCAGCATCGGGGCCACAACTGGAAACCGCTCACTCTGACCATAGAAACTCACGCTCTCCTGCAATGTTCTTTCTCAACCGGGAGTGTGCGGTGGGGGAGTCGCCCCAGGACAGACATGGACCAGCTTCCAGGCATCAGGCTGACTCAGACATTTGGGGTGGGAGGCGGGGAAGCGAATGAAGGCATAAAATGTCACTTCATCATTACTCAACAGCATTACTTTGTTCCGCTATTAAAGGGACAGAGCACCAGCCTCACCCCGCACGAGGGTTCTTCAGTAAACCGAGGGATTTCGCGCTGGCAGCAGGTCCCGTCGTCCAAGTTCATTGGCCTCCACAGTTTAGGAAGCATGGGTGGGATCATTCGTGGCTGCCTCCCAAGCCCCCCAGGTTGGCCACAGGAACGCCAGCCTCCCACCCCAGGGTCCTGCTCATTTGTTACCTCTGAGCCACTGTGGGGAGGGAGGGAGACAGGCAAAGCTGAAGCCCCGAGAGAGGCCGGGGCGGGAAAGCACAGAAAGAAAGGCAGAGGAAGGGTTGGGCGGTGGAGAGGACACCTGCAGGGAGCCCCAGAAGACTGGTTTTTACTCCCTCTACTCTTGCTAGGACCTACACCCCTACTTCACGCACCCCTACAAAACAGATAATATATGTCTTCTTCCTTAAAAAGGTCAAGGACTGAGCGACTCCTTTGGAATTTTCCAGCGGAACAGATAACATCTAAGGAGTCTTCCTTTCCGAGACCACTGACTCACCAAGCCCCCTGGCTCCAGGGCACAAGTGACTTTGGGAGGACACCCAAACACTTGTCTTTGTTCCTGATGCCTGAAAAGAAGTGTGCAGGGGACCACGATCCTCAGTGACAACCCTGGACTCCAAGCAAAGACAGGACTCTCTGCTTTCCACATTCCCCAGACACTGTCTACACCCGCATTCTGCCTTGGATAAACTCTGCTCTCGCCTCCTGCTGGCTCTCATTTGATTTCCCTCCTGTGAGAAGCTGAGAAGCCCCTTGGCTGTCCTGCAGGGCCCCCCCCTACTCCCACCCAGGTCCTCAGACCCAGCCGGTCTGCATCCAGGAAGGAAGCCTGGTCAGGGGACTGTGGCCCCGGGCCCTCGTGCTCCTCTAGGCTTGCCCGTGATCCCAGCTGTCCAGCCATCAGCAGGCAGAGTCCTAGAGAGAGGACACCTGCTGCTTCTCTCACTTGCCCCAAGGGCCTGGAGAGGGGTGCAGCTACTCCCTGAGCCCGGGAGCTGCGGTGCTAGGGATGACAGAGGCCCCGGGACAGTGAGAAGAGCACCAGACTGAGTCAAACAGACCCAGAAGACAACCCAAAACGATGATGGCTTAGACAGGATGACAGTTTAGTTTTCTTTCAGACTCAAGGTGTTTATTGGTGGGGGTGCCTGGGTGACTCAGTTGGTGAAGTGTCTGCCTTTGGCTCAGGTCACAGTCCAAGGATCCTGGGATCGAGCCCCGAGTTGGGCTCCCTGCTCGGTGGGAAGTCTGCTTCTCTGTCTCCCTCTGTGCTCTCGGTCTCTTGTGTGCATGTGCACGCACTGTCTCTCTCTCTCTCTCTCTCTCTCTCTCTCTCTCTCTCTCTCTCTCTCAAATAAATAAAAACCTTAAAAAAAAAAAAGGATGTTCATGGGTGGCCAGTGATTGAATGTCAAGCACTGTCACAGTGCCAGGAACCTGGGCTCCTTCTATACTGTGGTTCTACCATGCACAGCTTTCATTTCTGAGATCACTTCATGGTCCAAAATGGCTGCTGAAGCTCCTGCCATTAGATCTGTATTACAGGCAGCAGCAGAAGAAAGGGGAGTGGGGTGTGTCTTGCCCTTTAAGAACCCTTCCGAATCTCAAACACTATATTTACATCCAGGCCAAAATTCAGTCACATGGCCACACCTAACTATAATGGAGACCGGGAACTATCTTAATTCTTTTTTAAATAAAGATTTATGTATTTATTATTTATTTGAGAGCGAGTGGGGGCAGGGGGTTAGGGGGAGAGGGAGAGGGACAAGCAGACTCTGGGCTGAGTGCAGAGCCAGACTGGGGCTCGAGGTCATGACCCTGAGATCATGACCTGAGCTGAAATCAAGAGTCGGAGGCTCAACAGAGTTGCCCAGGCGCCCCACAAGTTTCTTCTTCTTCTTTTTAATTTAAATTCAACTTAGTTAACATGTACTATATTATTAGTTTCAGGGGTAGAATCCAAGGATTCATCAGTGGCAAATAACACCCAGTGCTCCTTCCATCACGTGCCCTCCTTAACGCACCTGCCAGTTACCCGTCCCCCCACCCCTCTCCCCTCCGGCAACCCTCTGTTTCTTCCTATAGTTAACAGTCTCTTACAATTTGTCTCCCTCTCTGTTTTCATCTTATTTATTTTCCCTTCCCTTGCCCTATATGCATCTGTTTTGCTTCTTAAATTCTGCATATGAGTGAAATCATACGGTATTTGCCTTCTTTGACTGACTTAGAAGTATCTTGATTCTAAGCAGCGCACGCCCAGGTAAATTATCAGGGGTTCTATCCCCTTGCACTGCTGGAGGCGGTGGGGGTGGGAACAGGAGCCTGAGGACCGTGTGCAGTCTCTGCTACCCCCCCCCCCCCCCCCCCCCCTCTGAGCTCCTACCTGGAGCTGCAGGGCCGTGTCTCCAGTGGGGGTGTAGGAAGTCTGTCTCGGGGGGCCTCTCCACGCCCTGACATTGGGGGACCTTGCGGCAGGGAGCCGGGGGAGGCTAGGACCAAGGAGAGCAGAGGATCCTGTTTCAAAGTTGCTTGTTCCGAGGTTTACAGATTTTCAAGAGCATGAAACCGATTATTGATTTTCAACCTGCAAACTGATGGACGCAGCCCGGACGTCTGCTAGGGGGATGAGCTGAATGCGTCTGGAATCTAACCAGCAAGGAAGGGAAGGGCTGCGGTCCTGAAGACAGGGTGGGCATGCCGGGGGGTGGGGGGGTGCAGACGAGGTGACAGGGGCTGGGACGAGGTGGCCCAGGTCCTCCTGAGACCGGGGCAGCTGAGGGGACAGACACAAAGGTCACAAAGGCGGCAGGGATAGAGGACCAAAGTTGGGGATGGATACCATGGGGGAGGGACAGTGGGCAGGGGGCTGAGGTGACCACCAGGAGCTGAGATGGCTCTCTGGGGACAGGTGAGGATATTGCTTTTCCTCATAATGCCTTCTGTGGCTTTCTTTCTCCTGCTGTGATCCAGGCCTGGGGCTGGGGTCAGGGAGCGTGTGGCGTCTGAAACCAAAGGGCATAGGCAGGCCCTGGGCACTCGGAGGAGCCCCACGCGGCTCCCTTCCTGTCCCCTGGGGTGACCCCCGCCGTCAGGTAACTGTGAAAGCGGATTTCTTACTCGTTTTCCGGGCCTGAGGAAGCACCCCGCAGCGCCGGGGTCACCGTGGGACGGAGTCAGGGGCCCAGGGAGGCAAGATGGGGGCTCAAGCTGTTTCATGCAAAAGACATGCGACCTTAGTGACTAAGAATAGGATTCTGGGCCAGATAACCTTTGTTCAAATCCTGAGTCTTATACCCCCGAGCTGTGTGGCTGCCGCCCAGTCACACAGCCTCTGTCTGCCTCCTGTTCTTCATCTGCAAAACCAGGAGCTGTGAGGTTAAATGAGATCCTCTATTTTTTTTTAAAGATTTTATTTATTTATTTGACACAGAGAGAGAGAGATCACAGGCAGGCAGAGAGGCAGGCAGAGAGAGAGGGGGAAGCAGGCTCTCTCCGAGCAGAGAGCCTGATATGGGCCTCCATCCCAGGACCCTGAGATCATGACCCGAGCCGAAGGCAGAGGCTTTAACCCACTGAGCCACCCAGGTGCCCTAGATCCTCTACTTTTTTTTTTACTTTACCTTTCCCCCAAGAGAGAGAAGATGAGGCACCCTGAGGGGGACAGGGCTGGCGGAAGGCTCCCGGGGTCCTCCGTCCCGTAAGCCGCAGCTGCTGTGGAGTAAACAGGGGCCTGGAGGAAACAGCGGAACAGCTCAGGGGGCTGGTTGGGGTACGAGCATCAGGGAGTCCCAACACAGTCCTCCCCTCGGGGCTGCAACAACTCCTCCTGCCTCCAGCCAGGCCCCTGCACCAAGACCCTCGGGGGCCTCCGTGGTCTCAGGGGGCCAAGCCCAGGCCCAGCCTGCTCTTTTGGTATCTGAACCCCTCTCTTATGGGTTCCTGATGTGAACAACTTCCTTCCTCAGGCAGCAGAGAAAGCAGGACCAGCTCACCCTCCTCGCACGACAAGACCTGGCGCTTCTCTGTTCCTCCGTCAGCCTGGCTGTGAGGTCCCCAGGTCCCCACCTGCATCTTGTCAGGGCCCCAGGAGGTCCAGAAGGGAGGCCCAGTGTCCACGACCCACTGACCCAGCTTCAAATCAATTCTGCCATTTCAAGGCTGTGTGGCTTTAGGCAAGTCACTTAACCTCTCTGGGCTTACTTCATTGGTAAAAGGGGGATAACGTGGGATTCTTGTGAGGCCGCAAATGGCATCTGTTGATTGGTGTGTTTCTGTCCATTCAGACTTTCCTGCTTTCCACAAGCACATCCTCCCAGAGGGGAGCAGAGGAGCCTGCCCTCTGGGGGGTACCTGGTTCAGGGAGGGGGGCGGCAGGTGAACAGGAGGTCCGGCTCAGGTGACTACCAGGAGCCATGATAACAGGGGACAGGGAGGTTCACTCTGAGGAGGTACAGGCAGACACGTGCAGGACGGCCGGGAGGGGGGCGGCAGGGGAAGAGGAGAAGCAAAGGCATGAGGTGTGAATATTTAGGGGCGACAGACAACAGAATGGCTGAGCCGTGGGCGGGACCATCTGCAGAGATGGGCCAGGGAGGGGGCTGACCCAGGAGGTCAGCTGGGGCCAAGGGTGACCTTGGGCCCCCAGGATACCTATGGAGAAACAGGCCACGGGCAGAACCCCCACTTGAGGCCAGCTCCAGCCTTCCAGCGGCCTGCATGCTGGTCCAGCCTTCCACCACTGGGGCGAGGTCCCCAGGGCCAGCCTCAGAGTGGACCTGGACTTGGTAGAAGGTTCTAGATGTTTAGATGCCTTTGAAGTTCTTGGCTCTAGTCAAGTTCTCTGTCCCACCTTCCCAAGGCCACCTGTCTAATGCAGGGAAGGAGGGCCGGGCAGGCTGCACACCAGGCCGGCTCTTCCCTGCCGTTAGCGGGTCTTCGACACAGCCCTCGAGGTGGACTTGTTCCCGTTCCCCAGGCTGGAGACTGATCCCCGGGAGCTGTGCAACCCTGGGGCTTTGCTCTGTCCCCTAGAGTCTGATGTAGCACAGACCACCGGGCCCCAGCGTGGGACTATGCCAGGTGGCCGGCTGGCCCGGCCCACCCCTGGGGGCTCAGATCCCCTCCTCTGGGCCTGGACCCAGCCCCAGTGTCCAGCTCGGGGGGTCCAGGATCCAGTGAGGGCATCCTTCACGCTCTTGTCAAGGAAGCTCCTCCCAGCGCCTGCAGAGACACGTAGGGCACCTTGGCCTGGCATGGGCCCCGGGCATTGCCCTACGCCCATGACCGTGGCTGTCCTGAGGCCCGGCACGTGCCCATTCCCCAGCTGCCCAAGCAGGGTGTCCCCCAGGGCTGGGAGTGGGGAGGTCCCCTTCCAGAGCCCAGCAGCCCTGGAGCTCAGAGGGCCGTAGCAGTGAGCAAACGGGGAACTGCAGACACGGGGATCCCAGGGACTGGGCTGTGAAGTCCAGGGTTTTGGCAACCCCTCTGCGCCCTGGGGAGAAGGTAAAGGTAGTAGCTTTAGGGACAGCCTCCTGAATGCAGTAGACCCCGGTGCCCCGAGGTCCCAGAGGCAGCCGGCAGGCAGGCGCAGACAGAGGCCCAGGCCTTGGAGATGGCCAGGGATCTGTCCCAGAGCTCCTGGGGGCCCCGGAGGCCGGGGAGGGCTACACCCCCACCCCCACCCCCACCCGCGACCCTACACGACCCCCTCC
>LNAC01000192.1:3412488-3442011 GCA_002007465.1 Ailurus styani
GTGGCCGCCCGGGTCACCAGCCCCGCGGCTGCGAGTCGGGAGCTTGGCGAGCTCGCCGCACCCAAAGGCTGCGCCCCCTCCTCAGCCGGTCCGACCCGTTTGCCCGGCGCCCTGCTGACGGCCCTCAGCCCTTCGCCCCTGCGGCCCGCCCCTCTGGGAGCAGCCCACCCGTCAGCCCGGCCTGTCCCGCCTCCTCCTGCAGGGAGCCCACCAGCCCAGCCCTTCCCTGGCCTTCGGAGGGCGCAGACGAGGGGTTCGTGTAGGTCGAGCCGCAGGAATCCAGCCCCTCCTACCCCATCAAAACGCAGACACTTACTTTCTCCCCAGAACCGACTTCCCAGCACTCACCCGGCGCCACAGACCCTGCAAGGCCTGCCCTCCTCCCCCGGGCCGCTCCCGGCGCCTGCCGACGGCCGCCTCACTGCGCGCCTGGAGTCCGTCTGACCATCCAGCGGCCCAGGTGCTCAGCGAAGCCACCACTGGCCCTTGGGCAGACGGACACGTTTGCCGGCTCCTCGCCGTCGGGCCGGACCCTGCCCACTGCGCGCCCCCGCCACCCCTGCATCCTGGCCCGCCTCCATGCCTTGCCCAGGTCTTTCCCCCGCCTCCCTAGCAACCCTCCTGTTCCGAACGTCCAGACCTTCCCAACTTTCAAGGCTCGGCTCAAAGCCCACTTGCTGAGCTTGACAAGGCGACTTAACCTCTCTGGGCCTCAGTTTCCCTGGTTGTAAGGGGAAGCGTCTCTGTGCAGCCCACCGGCGGGGACTGGGGGGAGGGCAGAGGCGCGGCCTGCAGGGGGCCCCCCGAGCCTCCCCGGCCCGCCGCCCTCCTCATCGCCGCCCGGCTGCTCCGGGGCTCGCTCGGCCTGGCCAGGTGCTGACGGCGCCGCGGGCGGCCCATTCCGGCCTCCCCACCCATCCCCCACCCAGAACCAGCCGGGGGCCCCGCGGGAGGACGCCTGGGCCAGGCTGCGGGGAGGGGGGCGGGAAGAAATCCGAGGCCGCTGGGGGCCCTCGGCGTCGCGGGGTCCCCATCCCGCAGCAGGCGCCCCGGGCGGCGGGCGCACCGCGTGTCGGCGGGGGAGGGGGGCCCCCCGGGCGGTCCCGGCCCCGCCCCCCGCCGTGAGCCTCGACTCGCGCGTGGGTGGGATGGGCCGACCGCAGCGCCCCCAGGCCGTGCTGTGGTCCGACTCAACGGCTACGCGGTCACAGGGGCCAACTCAGACAATACTACACCACGAAACGAAACCAAACCCAAAAGATTGCTGTGGCCTGGACTGCACCCCCAGAGCCACTTGGGGTGCGCGGGGCCCGGGGCAGCAGGTGTCATCATTCCCGGGCTCCGCGAGGGCAGGGCGGCTCAGCGCGGCGCCGCGGCCTCCAGGATCTCGGAGCCCAGACCCCGCGGTCGCCGGTCGGCCCCCGCCCCAGCCAGGGGTTTTCCTGGGTAGGGACGCGCCGCCCTCCCGCCCCCTGCCCCAGCCTGGCCCGGGGACAGTATCGCGCGCCCCGCACAGCGAGGGAGGGGCAGCCTGTTTGGACCCCGTCCCCCCCACCGCCCCCTGGCTTGCGGGTGAGCTGGTAGCGAGCGGACCTGCAGGCTGCAGACCTGGGGCTCAGCGCCTCCGGGGACCCGCGGGTGTGCCGCGCCCCCAGCCCCCCGAGGGTGCGCCCCTCCTCCTCCTACCCCGGGAGATGAAGTGGGAACTTTGAACTCTGTCCCCGAACCCTGATGGGAAGGATTAATCCGATTGCTTTTCAAACCCTGGCCTTGGCTTGCAGACTCCTCCCGCAGCCAGGCTGCCCCCGCCCCCTCTCTCAGCCTGGCCTCCCTCTCTTCCTTCCAACTGCCCCTGGCCTTGTGGGGGGGGAGCATGGGGAGTGGACCCCTTCAACAGGCGGCAGACGGGGTCTGGCAGGGCCTCGCTGTTTCCTGTGCGTGTGGTCCCGCCTCATCCCGCCCCCGCCCCCAACACGCACAGGCTTGGGAATCTCGGGGCCTGGGGCCCCCCTTATCCCCAAAGCCTCCTCTCCACTCAGTGACTCACCCCCTAGCCTGGAGTGGGTCCTCTGTTCAGCGTCCTGGCGCGTGGTGGGAGGGCATACTCCTGACTGCTTCTTGCTCCGGCTCCCCAGCCTGCTGCCTGGGCTGGGCTGGGCTGGGCCCCAGAGCGGCCTAGAGCAAGGCCAGCAGGGCCCCTGGATTTCTTCACCTGCATCCAGGCCCTGGGCTCAGTGACCTGGGGTGGGGGGGCTTCCAGGGCTGGACCTCCTGGGCCTGAGGGCTGTTCCCATCCACTGGGTTCACCCTGAAGGGTCCCTCTGCCACTTGCACCCTTCCTTCTTCAAATAAGAGCACCCTGGTTTTCCAGGGGGAGCCCCCACAGCAGCCCTGGAGGCGTGACATGGTGAGTGGTACATTGGCCTCCCAGCTCTGAGCCTGCAATCGGGACAGCAACTACTGGTTTGGGGAAAGCACCCAGCCCGGCGGTGGGGGGCGGGGTGCTGGTGACCTGGCATTGCTAGGGCCACCTCTGTCCAGGATCTCTTCCAAGGGGGTGGACAAGAGAGGCCAGGTGGCAGAGCGCGGTCCTGGTGTCCCAGGGCCCCTGGACGGGTCTGAGGCTGGGTCCGTACTGGACTTCCGGCTGTTCAAGGTCTTCACGTCTTCACTTGACTCAGCTGATCTGTTTACCCTAAACCCGTTCCATTTTCCAGATTCCTTCGTTCATTCAGCGCCTCCTCTCTGAGACGGCCTCAGGAAGTGTCCTGAGTTGACAGGGACAGAGCCCCCCCCCCCAGGATTACAGCCTGGGACACACCGAAGAGACGGTCCACGTCACAGAGCTAAGGGGAGGGGCGCATCACCGGGACTCCCCTGAGGTTCCCTGAGGAGGAGCCCCCAGAGACCGGCATGGTGGCAGGGTCTGAGACGGGGCTGGGGTGGAGGGAGGGAAGGGCTCCAAGCGGTTGGCCAGGAGACAGGGAGGGGACTCAGGCCCCCTTGGAAGGAAAAAGGTGGGGGCAGGAAGCGGAGACGGAGACCTCTCGGGCCGTGTAGGCGTTTTGATTTTAGCCCAGCAGCACTGAGTAGTCATGAATGGTTTTAAGCTGGGTCTAGTGTGGCCATTAGGATTTTAGTGGATCTGTCTAGCCTCGGTGCCTTCCCTGCATGGTGGCGGCAGCGAGGATGCCTTCTCTCGCTGCTGTGGCTTTGGGGAGGTTAGGTGAGGCTGGGGAGGGGGACAGGCGCCACACCCATTTTGCAGAAGTTTGTAGATGGCGGTAAGATCCTGGCTGTGATGAGCTGAGCGGGCCAGAGAACACCACCAGCTCTGTCCGTGTCACTTAGAGAGGGCTTCCCCGGAGAGGGGTCCCAGCCTGCAGGCGAGTAGGAATCCCCACCAGGGAGACATGCCAGGAGGCAGGGCCGGGCTGGAGGGGTTTCAGAGAGACAGAGGGAACAGCATCTGCAGAGGCCCTGTCAGGAGAGAGCACAGTGCGCCCGGGATACCCCTGACTCAGAACTTGAGTATAAAGGTTTTCAAGGCTGCCTGCCCATCTGTCGCTGTCTCTCTCGGGCTGCTAAGGCGCAGGCGAGGAGCAGAGAGAGGGCCCTGGGTTTGGGCGGACAGGGTGTTTGCAGGAGGTGGGTGCTGGGGGAGGGGCAGGGAAGGCCACATCAAAGCTCGGGCTGTCGGGCGGGGGCGGGGGTTTCGCTGGGGGGCCGCGTGGAGAGGTTGAAAATGGAGAATAAACCTTGTGCTCATCTCTGCTTCCTCTGGAAACTTCATTACAATGAAGGCAAAGAATTTTAAAAAGGCATAAACAAGAGGAGAGGTGAGCACGGATGAGTGGTCCAAAACATTTTTGGATTCGGAAACTGTTGGGACTCAGCCGAGGAGAGGAAGGAGCACTGACGGGCCCCCCTGAGCGCCCCGGAAAAGCACCCCTGTGCGGGCAGAAACTGATGGGGCCTGGGGGCTGGACGCTGTGGGAGGCCAGGTAGGGTCAGAAGACAGCCCAGTGATTTCCTGCCCCCTGATATTCACACACACACCTGTGAATCCCTTCCCCCTGAGCGTAGGCAGGACCTGTGACTTGCCTCCGACCCACAGCACACAGCACAGGTGTTGGGATGTCACACTTCCGTCTAAGACAGGAGTGAGAGATTGTCCTGTCCGCGGGAGCCAGGGCTCTCCGTCACACGGCTGCAAGGACATAAATCCTGCCCCAGCCACCAAATGAGGTTGGAAGCAGATTTTCCCCCCAGCTGACCTTCCAGATGAGCGTGTGATGGCCCCTGATTGCAGCCATGGAGGCCCCGAATAGAGGACCAGCTCAGTGGAACTTCTAACCCCCAGCAACAGGGAAATAATAATGGTGTGCTATTTTCAGCTGTCTCATTTGTGGTGATTTGTTATACAGCATAGAAAACGCATACACTCTCGCGTTCCCCAGCTGCTCAGCCGGGTGGGTCCGTCCACTTCCTGTTTCTATGAATCTTCCTGCAGGAGATGCGTGATCTCTACAGAGAGATTCCAGAATCAGGGCATCAGGCATGGAAGAGGCAGGGATGAGTGTGGGGCTGGAAAGGTGCTTGAGTGACCCAACTCTTCCCTGCCCTCCTAGAATGCCAAGAACCATGCATGCATCCCCAGGCGGAGGATTGGAGCGGTCTTCTATGGAGACCCAAGAGGACCATACCTGGAAGATTCCCGATAAAGACTTCCTTTGAAAAAAAAAAAAAAAGACTTCCTTTGGTGAATGAAAATAGAGTGGAAGTGACATGTGGTCCTCCCTTTGCTTTTTCCCTTCTGCCTCAGAAGAGAACATCCTGGATGGAGGCAGGTCCTCCAGCGCAGGTCCCAGGATGACAACGACAAGGTGCAGAGCTGGAGAGGACTGCCGACGCCATATAACATGAGGGAAAGTAAACCTTTGCTGTTGAATGCCCGAGATTTGGGGGCTGTTTGTTACTGCAACATAATTTAGCAAAGCTGACCAGTACACCCCTCAGAAAAGCTGCCTGGATGCCTGATAGCCCAACAGGGAATTCTTCCACACCCAGAAATTCCAACTGGCTTGTCCGTGCCCCACTCTAGTGCTCCTGGCAGCCGAGGCTCACCGGGTTTTAGAGAAAAACCTCCAATGGGAAGGACAGAGACCAAAACAAAGAGAGAAAGAAGTGGGATGAAAAGATATGGATTCTGGGACCAGAAGCAAATGTCAAGTAAACTCCAGTTCCTCAGAGATGACATTAAAACAGAATGATGTTTGTTTTAATGGAGCAAAGAGCTTATGGAGTTTAAAAGATGATAGTTAAAAATAAGGGGTAGGGGAAAAAGGGAAATCCCCTGGAGAGTAAGACTTAAATGATAAAGAGAAGATAAGAAAAGAAAAACCAAGCAGGGTAGAAGATGAGCTCAGGAGTGCCACGGCACAAGCCCAGGGGTCCTGGAAGGAGAGGCATGAAGGGCCTTATGCAACTTGAAATTCTATACCTGATGAAGCCATGGCCGAACATGAGGTTGGAGGAAGACCTTTTCAGGTCTGCAAAGATTATACTAATTAATCCTCCATGCACCTTTCTCAGGAAGTTGCTGAAGGATGTTTCCCAGCAAAGTGAGGGAGGGGCCAAGAAAGAGAAAGACATGGGATACAGGAGACAGGATCCAACAGAAGAAAGAGGCAAAGGGGAGACCCGACTCAACAGGAGCTGTGCTGCGGGCCCAGGGAGGAGTCAGGACAGATTGCTGCAGGAGGGGCTCCTGGGAAGGGAGTTGAGGGGCAGTGGTGAGGACAGATTCCGGGATGAGTGGTGGGTAATACTGAGAGATTGCTGGAGCTCTGGGAGATCTTAGAGACGGATACAAAGAAAGCTATTAGTTATCTACTGCTGCATAAAGAATGACTACAAATTGGGTGCCTGGGTGGCTCAGTGGGTTAAAGCCTCTGCCTTGGGCGCCTGGGTGGCTCAGTGGGTTGAAGCCGCTGCCTTCGGCTCAGGTCATGATCCCAGGGTCCTGGGATCGAGGCCCGTATCGGGCTCTGCTCAGCAGGGAGCCTGCTTCCTTCTCTCTCCTCTTTCTCTGCCTGCCTCTCTGCCTATTTGTAATCTCTCTCCCTGTGTCAAATGAATAAATAAAATCTTAAAAAAAAAAAATAAAGCCTCTGCCTTCGGCTCAGGTCATGATCTCAGGGTCCTGGGATCGAGCTCTGCATCGGGCTCCCTGCTCAGTGGGGAGCCTGCTTCCTCCTCTCTCTCTGCCTGCCTCTCTGCCTGCTTGTAACCTCTCTCTCTCAGTCAAATAAATAAATAAAATCTTAAAAAAAAATGGCTACAAATTTATCTTGCATGGGTCAGGAGTCTGGCCCTGACTTATCCGGGTCCTCTGCTTAGAGTCTATGCTCAAGGCACCTGCTGGACTGCAGTCTTATCTGAGGCTCGACTGGGGAAGGAGCTATGTCCAAGCTCACTGAAGTTGTTGCCAAAATTCAGTTCCCTGCTGCCTGGGACCGAGGGCTTCAGTTTCTTGCTGACTGCTGGCCAGTGGTTGCCTCAGGTCCTGGGGGCCACGTGTCCTCCTTGCCAGGCAGGCCTCTCCACGGAGGCCACCCCAACATGGCTACAGAGGGCGTGAGCGCACAGTGGCGGGGATCTTTGGGAGCCATTTTTGAAGCAACCTGAACAAAGCTAATTATTCACTTGATGAAAAACTGGACAAAAAACAGAAAGGAAACATAACCACAGTGCATTACTTGGCTCAGCAGCAAACAATGTTTATATAATCATTACGTGACACAACGGAATATCGGTTTAGCCGAAGATCGTTACATATCGGTAATGAGAGGGTCACAAGAAGAGCATGCCGCTTGGGTGCCTTGCAGGGACGGGTATGAGAAAGCCAAGCCTTATCTTTTGTGAAAGGAAGTCAGTAGATAATGGCTCGAGCTGGGAAATCGAGTAACAGCCACACAAGCATGTTATTTATAAACATGGAGATAAAATGCAGAAAAAGGCAGAAGAGTTGAATGTGCTTGTTCAGGGGGCAGGATTGGAGGATTGGAGCGGGGGCAGTTGGGGAGGGGCTGCTGATCCTCATTATGGGCCCGTTTATCCTTTCAGGTTCTGTGCATGTCATGTGCCTGTACTTCAAACTAGTGCACAACTTGGATAAAAATGATTATTAATTAATTAGTAGAGAAAGAGATAAGGGTGGAGGGAAAAAATCCCCCAGACTGAGCAGTAAAGTCCCCAGGGATCCCGGGCACTCAGGAGCCTCTCCCTGCCCTGGGGAAGGGGCTCGAGGGATCCAGAGGGGACCCCTCGCCGATGGGCTCAGGGGGGAATATGGTAACCTGAGCTTGCACGGGGAGAATACAGACCCGCCTGGGGACTGGGAGGCCCGGAGCTGGAGGGTGTTCGGGGGGAACCTCAGACCCGTGAGACATGCCCCCACCCCGGGAGTGCTCCTCTCCACAGACAGTGCTTGTGAAGACTCTGAAGGCTTCAGTGAGGCTTGGTTTTGTTTTTAATTGGGGAGATTTTGTTTGTTGTGGTTGCTTTGTAGAGATTTTATTTATTTATTTACTTATTTATTTGAGAGAGATTGAGAGAGAGCAGGTGTAAGCAGGGAGGAGGGGCAGAGGGGAGGGAGGAGCAGGCTCCCCGCTGGACTATGAGATCATAACCAGAGCTGAAACCAAGAGTCAGACGCTTAACCGACGGAGCCACCCAGGTGCCCCTAATTCAGGAGATTCTGTATAATTTGTTTTAACGTAAGGAATAAATGCTCCTGGTAAACACATCAGGAAGGCACCAGATGTCTTGGGAAACCACCACCCAACACTGGCAAGCCTTGCCAGGCTGTCCGGTTTCCCCAGCGCCCTGTCGTGGCGTTCCGGGTCCTGCCGAGGTCACCGCCGCCCCCTGGGGCTCTCACCCTCCGAGTGGGTGGTCTGCAGCCTGCTCTTCTCACAGAGGCCTCCGTCTGGGCGCCCTTTCCACCAGCAAGATGCCCCGGGAGAGCGGTCTTCCT
Organism: Ailurus styani; assembly: GCA_002007465.1. Taxonomy (NCBI): domain Eukaryota; kingdom Metazoa; phylum Chordata; class Mammalia; order Carnivora; family Ailuridae; genus Ailurus; species Ailurus styani. Next base: position 3,420,530 of record LNAC01000192.1, read on the forward strand.
CCTTCTCCAGGCCCTGCGGCCCGGACAGCCCCGTCCCCAGTGGGACTGTGCGGATGGGACACCTCTGCCCACCCTGCCAGGCTTTCTCGCGTCCCTCTCGGGGGGTCGCGCCCGGGAGCCTGGGTCCAGCTCGGAACACGGGTCGCAGGCTGGGGTCCCAGGTGCAGCGGCAGCGTCGGGCCCGAAGGCTTGAGGAGGGTCCGGTGGACCGAGGTGAGCGACAGGCACGGTGGGGAGGGCTGGGGCTAGAGAGGGTCCCTGGGGGCGCTGCGTGGAGCCCAGAGGCTGGAGGCTGACTCGGGCCAGACCAGTCCCTCCCCGTGCCACCGGGAGAGCGGCCGGTCAGCTTGGGCAGCCCCCGGGCCTGTTTCCTCATCTGCACCCCGGGGCCGACAGGGGCGCGCCTGTCCCGGGAGGGGGGGTAGGAGGCAGCCGGGTAGGGCCGAGGCAGCAGCGGGGGGCCCTGCCGGAGGAGGGGTGACGACGCCGGACTGGACTGCGGAGCGAAGTCTGGAGCAATGGCACCAGCAGGGGCTGTGTGGCCGAATCGGGGTCTGAACTGCCTACCCCGTGGCTTCGGCCCCTCCCATGCGGGGCCTGGCCTCCGAGCCTGATTCCTCAACCAGATCATAGGCACGGTGAGCCCCACTCCGGAGGGACCTGGCGGCTAACTAGTAACTTGACTCCTTCCTGTCTTGCATGTCTGGGAGCTTCCTGGGCCGCCGGATGGCCCAGGCCACAGGCCCCGTCGCCTCTTCCCGGGGACGGTTCGGCCAGTCTCACCTGCTGTCCTCTTGCAGAGCCGGATTTTGGCACAGGTGTGTCTCCAGAGACAAGGAGTGTCACCAGGCCCGAGGCCCTAGGGGGTATCTGGGCTCCTTCCCAGAGCCCCCTCCTCTCCCAGTCACGGCTTGGAACCTAGCAGGGGAGGGGGCTCTGACCGTGGGGATAGGAGTCCTGGAGGAAAGGTTGCCGCACCGCTGAGCCTGGGCAGACCCCCAGGCTTTCTCTGGCCCTAGAAGGAAGGCGGGACCAGAGGGAGTGGGGGACCTGGGAGCCGCAACAGCACAGACACCCCCCAGGGCCCTTTCGGAGTCCCACCGGCCTGGTCCCAGGTCTCGGGGGCAAGGTGGACGTCTCTTTCTAGGCCATGCCTCCCACTCCTACTCTTGCCCAGAGCAAGGCCTGCTGAGCTCTAGCGCAGACCCGCGCTTGCCCTGGCCCCGCCGGAGGGCCCCCGCCGCCCTGCTCCGTGGCGGCTGCAGGAAGGGTTGCCGGGCGCCCTGTGTGCACGTAGTCAATCACAGAAACGAGCAGCGCGCCCCCCTTACCAAATACCACGGTCTAGTGGCACTTACTCCATTTTTGAAGATGCTGGTGACTATACTCACGATTGTCCCACACGGGAGACAACCTGATTGTCCGAGAGCTGCGGAATGCAGACGCAGATGCGCCGTGTTTGTAAGCAAGATCTGCCACGGAGCAGTGACAATGAAGGCACTACGGAGACGCCTGCCCGACACCACGGAGGAACGTCTCAGGCATCACAGCGAGGGAAGGAGTCCTCATCCCACAAACACATACCTTGCAGCTCCATTTCCAGAAAGTTCTAGAACATGCCAAGTTCATCTCTGGGGACAGAAAGTGAATCAGGGGTCACCTGGGGCTGGAGGACCGACAGGGAGGGGCCGCAGAGGAACATTCTGGAGGGATGGAAGTGTTCTATCGTGTGCACGTTGGTCAAAACGTACAGAACTAGATTTTTTTTTTAAACTGATTTCATGTTTGTTTTTTTTTAAGATTTTATTTATTTATTTCACAGAGGGAGAGAGATCACAAAGAGGCAGAGGTGTAGGCAGAGGGGGCGGGTAACAGGCTCCCCGCTGAGCAGGGAGCCCAATGCGGGCCTTGATCCCAGGACCCTGAGATCATGACCTGAGCCGAAAGCAGAGGCTTTAACCCACTGAGCCACCCAGGCGCCCCAGAACTAGATATTTTAAGTGGGTGCGTCGCACTGTGTGGTAATTTTGCATAAAAGGAAGAAAATGCTGGTCATTCCAAAAATTGATTGCGTGACCTACTTGACGAATCGGTGGCTGGCCCTCTATTCGGACTGTGCTAACATCTGGGGAGGGGAGGGGCAGGAAAATATAGACGCGTGCAAAGGGGACCCCACCAGGCCCATGAAGTGGACAGACCGCTTTGCCAAAGGCAGTTTGAGGGGGAGCATGGCAGGAGTTAAACAGAAGAGGTGAGGGAGAGGTGGAAGCAGGCAGGAGAGTTGCAGGAGCCAAGTAGGAGGTGGGAGGGTCAGGAGCACTCGGGGGGGACTCAGGGGGCCTTGTGGCCTGAGTGCGTCCGGAAGAGGTCTCTTTGTCCGTCCATCCCGTTCTGTGATGGAGCCCCGTGCCTGATGCTGGTAGATTTCCACTGAATGAATGAATGAATGGGAGAAGAATGAATGTTGAGGGCAGGGACGGTAGGGTCAGGGGAGGCTGTGAAGGGGACTCCACTGGCTTTATCCCCGAGTGCTGGGAAAGTGCTTCTCCTCAGCAAGCCTGGCAGGACCAGAACCTCCCAGGAGAGCACGGCAGGCCCTGGCCACTCCTGATCGCACCACCGTGCTCAGAAATGCTTCGTGCTGACTGGCCGAGGCCCAGTTCCTGATTAGTTCCATGAAGACTCACTCGCCCATGCTGGAGCTGCGCTGGCTCCCACTGCCTTCTCTGCAGCTTTCCCCTCCTGCCCCATCCCCCCTTGAGTGCAGTGGACATGGCGAGGTCTTTCACATGCAGAAAGCAGAGTGAAACAAATAAAGCCAGTGCAGCCTGCTTGACCCCAGCAGCCCCCAGGCCTGTTAGCCCTGCACTCACAGTTTTGCTTTCTGGTTCTATAAGAGAGACCCCCTGCTGCTGTACCCACCGTTCTGCCACCGCCTTGGGCATCAGCCGCGTCCCCAACAGCTTTGCCAGCCAGACCCCGGAGGAGGAGGGGTTAGGGGGATGTTTGCAGGTATCCCCAGTTTTGAAAACTGGGTGCCCATGTGGGCCAGAGAGAGAGCTCCCTGAGCAGGCACTGTGCTAGGTGAATGTGGAGGGGGAGGGGGCCTCGGGTTTTGGGGAGGGGAGAGCCCAACCCTTTCCTGATGGAGGACCTGTCCTGATTTTTCTTTCCCCATTCCCAGCTCCACAAGGGCCGCAGCTCCTCTTCCCCAAAGTCTGCTCTCCAGAGCTAACAATACTGATGATGGCACCGCGCGGACATGCCATCCCAAGTTTGGCGGAGTCACCCCCTTGTACATCTGGGCACGTGAAGTACCGAGTGGTGGCTCCCAGTCCAGAGCCAGCCCGTGGCAGGCCCGGACTCACAGCTGTACCTGTGTCCCCGCTCCGTGCTCCAGCTGTGGGGCGGTCAGCCTCCCACCGTCGATTTGCCGCCCGGAAGGTGAGGGTCTTGACTACCCCGTCCGACCCCAGCACTGTCGGCTGCAAACCCTCTGTTGGTTAGAAATACTGTGTGATCCAGAAATTCCACTTGTAGAGAGACTCTCCGAAGAATCAAAAGCAGGGACACGAACGGTATTTGCACGCTCGTGTTCACAGCAGCACTATTCACAACAGCCAAAAGGTGGAAAGGACTCAAATGTCCATGGACAGAGGAATGGATACACAACACAGAGCGTCCATATGGTGGCGTGTAGCCAGTCTTAAAAAAGGAAATTCTGGCAGATGGTACAGCGTGGATGGACTTTACGGACATTATGCTAAGTGAAATAAGCCAGTCACAAAAGGACAAATTAGGTACGATACCTTTTGTGTGAGGTTCCCGCAGTTGTCAGATGCTTCGAGACAGAGCGGTGGGCGCCGGGTGGGGGGGTGCAGGGGTGGGGGGAAGGGAGGGGCCTGGGCAGTTAGTGCTGAAGAGGAAAGAGCATCGGTTTTGCAGGATAAAGAGAGTCCGGGGAAGGACAGTGGCGATGGTCACACAACAATGTGTATTTCTCAATGCCACTCAACCGCACCCTTTTAAAATGGTAAATTTTATGTGTATTTTTAACACAATTCAAAAGAAATAATGAAGCAACACACCGCCCCTTGGCTCTGTGTCACCTCCACGGCAGCCCAGCTACGGAATTTGCAGGGCCCAGTGTAACATGAAACGGCGGGGCCCCTTGCTCAAAAATTAGGAAGTTCTAGTTGGCAACAGCTGAGCATTAAGGGGGGCTCTTGGGAGCGGAGGAGCCGGGGGGAGGGCAGCGGGGGCAGCCCGAGCCACACGCCTCCCCCGGGGGCTGCAGCCTGTGCCCCTCTGCGGCCGTTCTGCAGGGTCCTCCTGAAAAGGGGGCTTTCTCTTGGCCGGGGAAGGGTCCCAGACTTCTGGCCCCCGGACCCTGTGCTGCACGCCCTGCGGGAAACGCTCTTCCAGCAGCTTCCAGCAGGCTCAGGTCCGGGTGCAGCCGGCTCCCCCCGCCTCGCCCTGCCCAGCCCAGGCCTGCGGGCCCGCCGCACCTTGGGCACCGGATGAATGAATCAACTAGACCCAAGTCACCACCTTTTCTTCAGAATAATGACAGTCGCTGTGCACGGCATGGTACTCATGTGCCGTGGGCGGGAAGGGGCGGGGAGGGGCAAGGGACCCACGCGACGATGCTCAGCCAGTGCACCCGGGGCCTGTCCTCACCCCCCAAGGGGAACAAGCCGGGTCTCCTGCTCAGGTGAATGCTCAGGGCTGCTCCTTTGCAGCGTGCCCACTTGCCTGGCATGGAGACTGAGGCTGACCTACGGGTGACCTGGGGATGGGGCATCTCTCGCTCTGCGGGTAGCACCTTCCTGCCTGCCTTGCTGCCCGGCAGAGAAGCCGGCCAGCGGTGCCAGCAGGGAGCTGTCGCCATGATGACAGTGGGAGACAAAGGACGCTGGCCAAGTGGTGGCCGGAGCCACCCCATGGAAGCCTCCCTGTGAGCCCTGGGCCCCCAGGCCCAGGTACCAGCTGGCTGCCCACACCCAGGCTAATATCCCCACATGCTCTGGTCCCAGTTGTGAAGATGAAGATACCACTTTGGTATCACTGTGGGGTTCAGAAAATGCCCACCGCGTGGCCCTGACCACCCCCCGACACACACTGTAACGGAGGCACCAGCCCGATCACTTGCGGCCTGGCTGTCAGGTGGGCTTTGTGGTGGAGAGAGCCCTCCAGCGGAGCCTAAAGCATCAGCCAAGAGAGAAGGAGAAGCGGGAAGGGCATTTAGGCAGAGGCACGGCCCAGCGAAGGCACCTGGACCTCTTGCCAAGGAGATGGGCCTGCCTGAAGCAGACAGCATTGCTGGGGGTGGAGCTGCCGGACTCGGCAGGGGGCCCTCCAGCACCCCCTCCTCCCCGCTCAGCCACACGGTCCCAGAATTTGCACAAGGGGCTCAAATATATGCTGGGTTTTCCTTATGCATAATCTGTGATTTGCACCACTCAGTCTTCCCGAAAGAATTAGCAACAACCTACAGAAAGTCAGAACCGCTCAACTCATAACAATAAGAATAGATAATATTGCACAATCAAGGACGTGGGGGAGACCTGCATTTACCCAATTCTCAGGCACTAAGGGTGGGTAATTGTGCATCAAAAGTAGCTGTGAGTTTCCTGCTGGGCAAGGCATAAAGGGGAAGGAGCTGTTGGAACTTTAACCGCAGGGAGTACGTTAGGCTCTCGGAGATCCACACTTACTCCCAGAAAGAAGCGCTCTAATGCATTTATATTCTCAACCTCGGGCAGCAGATGCTTTCCAAGGGAGGGCCAGTGGGAACAGATGAGAAACAGCTGTCCGGGCACCTGTGGGGCCCTGTGTGCTGTGTGGTCCCCGGCTGACCACTTGGGGCCTCTGGGCCCAGGCTGCCCCAGCTGTCTCGAGTCTCAGGAGCAATTGGGATCAGGTTCCTTTTTCAGGAGCCCCAGGCACACTGATGGTGGGAGAAGCTGGCAGGGACCAGATGTGCAGGGCCTCCCGTGCCGGGCTGAGGAAGTGGCTGGGAGTCGAGGAAAGTTGGGAGTGGAGGTGGACCATGGTCCCATAACTCAGGGGCTGGACGGGAGGGCCTGCCGGCAGGTGCACACAAGGTCATCGGGCTAATGTGGGGGGACGTGCAGAGCTGCCCCTTGATGAATGAATGAGTGTGTGAACGACAGAAGGAGCCTGCGCTCTGCGGAGTGGAGCCACCAAGGAGGGCTCGGGAGGTGAGCCCCGTGTCCTGGGCGCTCTGTGGCGGGCGGGGGCGGGGGCTCTGTGTGCTTGCCCTATTGGGAAATCGGCAGGGTTCTGTGGTGGCTGCAAGTACAGGGAGGGGTTCAGCTGCCCCTGCAAGCAGCTGCCAGGAGCCACAGCTGTCCTCTGGGGTGGTACCCGCAGGGCAGAGGGGGGCTGCCTGCGCCTCGCTCTGGAGCTTTCTCGGAGTCCCTGGGGCTTCAGAGACTCCAAGGGGAGACTGAGGCCAGCAATGGGCTGAAGGGCCCAGCACTTCCTCTGAGTTGTATCACACGGCACGGCCTGGGGTAGGGGATCATAACAAACAGGCTCAGAATCTTTGTTTTTAATGATCACCTACAGATTTTTTTTATTTAACAGTTTTATTGAGATATACTTTACCCACCATAAAATTCACCCGCTGAAAATGTATGATCCAGGGGTTGTGCTACCATCACCATTCTAGAACATTCTATCATCAGAAACAAACCCTGGACCCATTAGAAATTAGTCTCTACTAGTTTCCGTACTCCCCCAGCTCCTAGCGACCACTAATCATCCTGCACCTATAGATTTGTCTATTCTGGACATTTCCTATAAATGGAATCATTATTCGTGGGTTTTTGTGCCTAATTTCTTTCGCCGAGTGGACTGTTTTCAAGGTTCATCCATATGGTGGCCCGAGTCAGTGCTCCCTCCCTCTCCCAGTGGTTGAATGATGCGCCGTCACATGGATAGACCATGCTTCGTTCATCCGTTCGTCCGCCGAGGGGCATTAAGTTATTTCTACTTTTTAGCTACTATGAATAATGCTGTTATGACCATTGGGGTACAAGCAATTATGTGAACATATATTTTCATCTCTCTCTCTTTTTAAAAGATTTTATTTATTTATTTGACAGAGAAAGCACAAGCAGGGGGAGTGGCAGGCAGAGAGAGATGCAGGCTCCCCGCAGAGCAGGGAGCCCAACGTGGGGCTTGATCCCAGGACCCCAGGATCATGACCTGAGCCGAAGGCAGATGCTTCACCAACTGAGCCACCCAGGTACCCCTGTTTTCATTTCTTTTGAGTGTATCCCTAGAAGGAGGATTTCTGGGTCTCACGGTAACTCTATGTTTAACTTCTTTTTTTAAATCTTTTTTTAAAGATTTTATTTATTTTTGACAGAGAGAGACACAGCAAGAGAGAGAACACAAGCAGATGGAGTGGGAGAGGGAGAAGCAGGCTCCCTGCTGGGCAGGGAGCCAGATGTGGGACTCGATCCCAGGACCCTGGGATCACAACCTGAGCCGAAGGCAGACGCTTAACGACTGAGCCACCAAGGCACCCCCCACCATCCATTTTTTAATGGTGAGACAACAAGGGTCACTTTCTTGCTCTTGCCTCGTGTCCATTATGGCTGGTGTCTGCTCTTCTCACTCCAAGGTGCAGGCTGATGGAGCTTCACTCCATCGTTGTACAGGGGGGAAGGGAAAGAGGAAGGGTTAAGTCACCCACTGGCTCTTAGAGCTTCTACCCAGAGATGATACATGTGACTTCCACTGACATTTCAGTGGCAAAGGGAGTCTCCCAGGTATGTCTAACTCCAAGGAGATGTGCAATCCTCCTGTATGACAGAAAGGAGTGGACATGCTCAATGATTCACAGGAGTGAAATAAGGTTCTTTCCTACAGGACTTCTCAGTGCCTTTACTGGGCTATCGTTCACTGGCCCCCCTCCGGAGGGAGTAGGATGCAGCAGGCAAAGCAGCCCAGGCTTTCTCAGCTGGGGAACTCTTTCCTCTTAGAGCATCTCACAGGCTGGGAATTCCCTGGAATCTCCTTTGGGAACCACTGCCTGGGCAGGTAGCCTCTTCCTAGAGTAGGGTGGTCAAAGTTTTTGAAAAGCACCACAGAGTAGATATTTCAGGGCTTGTGAGCCATATAGACAAGCTACTCTGCTCTGCTGTTTTAATGCAAAGACGGTCACATGTAACATGTAAATACATGTCATAAGAGGTTGTGTATAGATACTGAAACTTGAATTTCATGGAATTTTCTTGTATCGCAATATTTTCTTCTACTGATCTTTTTTTCAAACCTTTAAAAATGTACGGTTGCCTGGGTGGTTCAATCGGTGAAGCGTCTGCCTTCGGCTCAGGTCATGATTCTGGGGTCCTGGGGTCGAGCCCGCATCGGGCTCTCTGCTTAGCGGGAAGCCTGCTTCTCCCTCTCCCACTCCCCCTGCTTGTGTTCCCTCTCTCGCTGTGCCTCTCTCTGTCAAATAAATAAATAAATCTTAAAAAAAATGCAAAGGTTAATATTTAAAAATAAACAAATAAAATATTTAAAAAATTAAAAAATATTAAAACCATTCTTAGCTCATGGTTGTACAAAAACAGGTCATGGGCTGGGTTTGGCAGTGGTTTGTTCACCACTGTCCTGGAGGCTGAAGCCCTGCCTGACACCGTCACCTGGCATTCCAGCTCCTTCATATTCCTGGGCTTCATCTGCTCCTATACGTCCACACAGAGCCTGGGAGTCCGCCATGGTGGACCTTTTCCCAGAAACATCACATTCTTTCACTCTCAGGAGGCCTTTGCACAGGCTGTTCCTCATACTGGGAAGGCCCTTCCAGAGATTGAGGTTTGGGAACCCTGAGGCTTCTTTTGACCAGATACAAAGCAAGCTTTCAGCTCCTGATTCAGCCCCAAAGTGCCCTTGTTGGTTATCTTCTGCTATTTTATAAATGTATCTGTTTCCCCAACTAGGCATGGACTTCTGGAGCATGGGGACCCTGTCCTCCAGAATTCTGATCTCCAGGCCCAAGGGAGGGACACCTGGCATGGAGTGTTGGCTGCTGGAGAGTGACGGAAAGGGGACTAGGTAGGAGGGGTGTCCTGGCCTGGTCAAAGACACTGAGGTGGGACGCGGTTGGAATGCTGGAGGTTCTTGAAGACGAGTCTTCTGTAGCCGGGTAGGAGGGTGGGGTTTTAGGGTGATGCTAGGGGAGGTAGACTTGATGCAGTTCAACGTAGGGAGCCTTGGGAGGTTCTTGAGCAGAGGAGGAGCTTAGTGATACTGCTGTTTGGGGTGAGGTCCAGCTTTTGGGGCCCCATCCTGGCACTCCTTGGAGGTGTCCAAATGAGAGTCCTGAACACGCTATTGGAAGGTGCAGTTTCAAGTTCTGGTTCTGCCGTTCAACTGCCTGTGGGGTCTTGAACAAGTCACTTTTCCTCCTAGGGCCTCAGTTTCCACACCTGTGAAATGGGAGAAATAACCCTTGCAGTGGAGGCCTCCTGGCGTTGCTCTAAAGGGTCCAAGGGACTGCAAGGAGCCGACACCACTGGACTCTCTTTAGTGGGTGTTAATGTATACGGGACCCTGTGGGGGGCTGGTGGCCAGGAGGGGGAAGGGCAGAGCTTGCAGAGAGCTGGCCTGTCGCTGTGCCCCTGGCCCCCCGCAGCATGGGCACCCTAGGTGTGTGGCCCTGGTGTGAAGAGTGCCGGTGAGGGCTCAGTGGGGGGCTCAGTCGGTTGGGCGTCTGCCTTTGGCTCGGCTCATGGTCCCAGGTCCTGGGATGGAGCCCCTGGTTGCGCTGTCAGGCTCCCTGCTCCGCAGGGAGTCTGTCTGTCCCTCTGCGCCTCCCCTCTCTGTCTCTCTCCAGATAAACAAAAAATAAAATCTTTAAAAAAAAAGCCTAGGAGGCCTGAGCTGGGTCTGGACGAGAGGGGCTCCCGTCGCTTCAAGGTTGTTCTGCAAGAACCGCATGAAGCCACAGGACCGTCTGGACCCCCTGTTCTCTCGGAACCGGGCGTCGAGCTTCCTGGGGCAGATAACGTTTGGCCCCGACTCTGAGCCAGGAGGCCCCCTCATTTTACAAATGGGGAAACTGAGGCCGGCGAGTGTCAGGGACGGGCTCGGGGCCTCCCAGGCAGCCAGAGGCAGGCCTGTCCTGGCCCCGGCCGGGGCCCCCCTGGACTCTCCCCTGAGAGTCCCACCCAGACGCTCGCCTGCAGCACCGGAGAGTCTTGGCGGCCGGGCCCTGTCCCTGGGAGACACAGATGCCAGGATGTTCGGGGAGTCGGTGCCGCTAATCAGTCACATCATTTTTGGCATCTCACACAGCCTCGGCGAACTGGAGAATGTCACTGTCAAAGTATTTTTGAATATTTGCCTTCTCAGCAAGAAGACGCTGTGAGAACACTCTGTCTTCCGTTCGGAGGGAGACTAAGAAAAATAACAAGCGCCGCGAGCCGGAAGGACCTGGGGGCTGGGGAGAGAGGCCTGGGAAACCTGGTGCTGCCGGTTCCAGCTGCGACACTCTGCCCTCTGGGCCTGTGTCCTGCCATAAGATGGCTCGTTCATTTCTCAGATATTTGCGGAAACCCAGTGTGGGCCATGGACTCCTCCAGGCTCTGGAGAAACGACTGTGAATAAGACACACAGGAATCCCTGCCTTCAAGGGGCTGCCATCCTAAGAGGGGGCCAGACGGCACAAATCAGTAAGCTCCACTAGCTGGTGTAATGGATAAAGGAGAAACCGAAGTGTGTTGGGTGGCAGGAGGGGTGGCTTTCTTTAAGAGAGTGCTCAGGGATGATTCACGGAGAAGGTAAGATCTGAGTCAGGGTCTGAAGGAGATGAGGAGTGAGCCCAGGAGAGCTCCGGAGAAAAGTATTCTCAGCACAGAGAACAGCAAGTGCAAAGGCCCTGGGGTCTCGGAATGCTTGGTTTGTCTGAGGCTCAGCAGGAAGGCCAGTGGTGCTGGAGCCTCAGAGAAGGTGAGATGACAAGACAGGGTTTGATAGGTCCCAGGGGCCTGCTGTGAAGGGCCTTGTAAGCCACTGGACAGCCTTTGTTTTCCCTTTTTCTTTCTTTCTTTCTTTCTTTCTTTCTTTCTTTCTTTCTTTCTTTCTTTCTTTCTTTCTCTCTCTCTCTCTCTCTCTCTCTCTCTCTCTCTCTCTCTCTCTCTCTCTCTTTCTCTCTTTCTTTCTTTCTTTCTTTCTTTCTTTCTTTTTGGTGCAAAAAGGTGGTTTTGTTAAAGCACAGGGACAGGACCGAAGCACAGGGACAGGGCCAAAGGAGCTGCTGAAAGCCTTTGTTCTCATTCTGAGTAAGCTGGGAGCCATGGGGAGGTTTAGATCAGGGGCGTGACATGCTCTGTTTTCCGTGTTAGCTGTCCTCCTCTGGTGCTCATAGGTCAATGGCAGAAGCAGACAGTCCAGGTGAGAGGTGACGGGGCCAAATCAGGCTATGGGTGGTGGAGGAAGGAGAGGGGCTGGATTCCACATGTTTCTGGAGGCAGAGTAGAAGCTGGATGTTTAGTTTGAGAGGGAGGAGCCAAGATACCTCCCAGGTTTTGACATGAGCACATGGGAGGAGAGGGGACATGCCCCGGAGCTGGGACCCGAGGTGGGCTCGGTGTTGCGATGTGTGTGGTGCCCGCTGGTCAGCTCTGGGCAGATTGGAGCAGGTGGCTGGACTGGAGATCAGGTCCTGGCTGGAGACACAGATCTGGGAGTCACTGGAGTAGAGGGGGTATTTAAAGCCAGGCGCCCACCTGAGGTCCCCAAGTGGTGAACAAGCCCAGAAGCCTGGGCCCGAGACGATAAAAGCAGCATCTTTGTCTCCATACAGGGCAGTACCTGGGGGGTGCTCGGCCCAGATGGCTATCTAACTACCACCATGAAAGCCATGCTGGGGCTCAGGGCCCTCCGTCACAGACCACGGCCTCCTCCGGGACCTGGGGTCACAGCCCGAGAAGCCAGGGCTCGGCCTTTAGACAGGAGCAGCGGGTGGGCACACGGAGGGACCAGGTGCAGGGTGCGCGGCTGTGTCTAGACCCAGGGTCGCCCTGAGCCACCCATTACCGCCCAGCATCCCGTGTAGCGGGTCTCTGCACGGAGTGTGAAGGCTGGGCTCCAACTCTGGTCCCTCAATTTTTCGTGTGTGCTTCTGTGCGTGTGCGCACATATGTGTGTTTGAAATGCACAGGACAAAATTCATCATTTTCCCCATTCTGAAATGTACAAGGCAGCGGCATTAAGGATGCTCACGGCCTTGAGCCATCGCATCTGTTATCTGGGTGTAGGACCCCATCGTCCCGGGCAGGAAGGCGCGCACCCCTTCGGCAGTCCCTCCTATTCCTCCCCCACCCCAGAGCCTGACAACCACAAAGCTGCCCTCTGTCTCTGTGGATTTGCCTGTTCTGGACATTTCATGTCAGTGCAATCAGACACCCCTGACCCTCTGGGGCTGGTTTCTTTCCCTTGGTGTAATGCCGTCAAGGTCACCCACGTTGTAGCTTGTGTCTGTGTGTTCTTCTTTGTTTTTTTCCTTAAGGTCTTATTTATTTATTTATTATAGAGAGAGAGAGAGAGAGAGCACAAGTGGGCCGTGAGGAGGGGCGGAGGGAGAGGGAGCAGCAGACTCCCCGCTGAGCAAGGAGCCGGACTCGGGGCTCCATCCCAGGACCCTGAGATCATGACCTGAGCTGAAGGCAGACACCCAACGACTGAACCGCCCAGGCGCCCTGTGCACAGTTCATGTCTTCCTAGGGCTCGGTCCCCCATTCTCGGCCAGGTCCGTGACCTCCAGGTGGACTGTCCCCACCTTGCTTCAGCTGCCATGAGGACGGTCAAGTACGCCGGGGAGAGGTGAGTCCCCGTGCCAGTCGCAGAGGGGCAGGGCTGGCGCCCACAGGGTGGACAGGAGCAGTGTCCTCAGCTTGGCCCTCAGCTGTTGGGAGTCAGCACTCCTCGTGGGCCAGGCCGGCGACCACGCAGCCACCTGGGCTCCAGGGGTTTGTTGTTGGTGTCTGACCTTCTGTTGTCTTTGTCCCTTTCTTCTCACTCCAGTTGGCTGGGACTGGAGGTAAATGAATGGGCCCTACCTCCGTCTTTCGTTTCCTTCTAAGAATTTCTGAGATTTCCGAAGCAGCCCTTGGGGACAGGCTTCGCCCCCTCTTCAGAGGGGAAGCAAGGGCGGGGAGGCCTCTGGAGGAGAGGGCCACTGCCGGGGGGCCGAGGGGTGCTGGCCCGGGTCTGTGTGGTCCCCACCCCGGCTCTGAAAACGCTGGGCATTTAGCGAAGGAGCCCCGGCCTCCTGGGACCCCCTTCCAGAAGCCCCCTCTCCCGAGCCCCCCTGTGTGCCAGGCCAGTGGGGGCAGATGCCAGCGAGCCCGCCGTGAGGGCAATAAGGGGGGAAGGAGGCGCTGTGCCCGGAGGCTTCTTGGGCCATGACAGAGGTCCCCGCACACGCCGCCCCAGGGGCCCTCCCCAGGCCTCACCTGCACCAGCCCCAGCAGCCCCCGGGCCAGCACCACGAGGAGGCACAGGTGTAGCCTCTGCTAGGCCAGGCACCGGCCAGGGGCTGGAGCCCCAGCATGTGGGGGACAGGCCTGGACAGACAGGCAGGCCCCTGTGCCTGGGGAGAGTCCAGTGAGGGGGGGATGACGGGAACAAAGAGTGAGCCGTAACTGTCAGGGAGATAAGGCTGAGACGGGGCTCAGCAGGGAGGAGGCGGGGGGGGGGTTGCTGCTGGAGGTGGGGCGCTGGGCCTGATCTCTGAGGTCCCCGCTGAATAAGGCAGCGGCAGCCTGTGAGGACCCAGGGAAAGGTGTTCCAGGCTGAGGAACAGCCCCAGGCCTGTGTAAAGCCCTGGAGGCAGGAGGGGAGGGAGAGGCAGGGAGAGGCGGTCACGGAGGGAGGGAGGCAGGCCCCATCCTGCGGGGAGGGCAGCAGGAAGCCCCTGGAAGGACAGCAGGCTAAGACCCAGTCTGTGTTTCCAAGATCGTCTCTGGCCGTCTGGCGAGGAGGGGCTGGAGGCCTGGGAAGGAGGGGAGCAGCACGGCGCCGGGGGAAGCCTGGTCCCAGCGAAGGTGACCGTCCCCAGGCTTGCATGTTCACACACCGCTCGGCAGGCCCACCGCCGCCCGCCAGGGCCACCCGGCTCCGCTGGGTCTCTGGGGGGGTTAGCGGGTCCGCCTTCGCTCATCCAGTGTCCTGCGGGGCGAGGGGGGTCACCCCGCTGTCACTGCTGCGGGGAAGGGGTGGGTCCGCGGAACGGAAACCGCGCGCTGGCAGGCGGTTTTTCTCCGAGAAGAGGAGCACTCCTCCCTCCGCAGCCGGGCCTCCCCGGGAGCCAGAGCTCGGGCTTTCTTTCCCGCCAGGTGCGCACGCTCTGCCTCGTTTCGTTCGGGTGTCCCGGCCCCACGAGCCCACGAGCCCACGACCGAGCAGCAGCGCGAGGCTCCTTGCGGAGCTGGTCCCAGACCCGCAGGGGCACCGATGAGGCCTCGCGGGGCTTATTTTTCAGGGGGGGCAGAAGGACAGGCAGCACCGCCACAGGGCCTCACCGTCCTGACTGGGGCCGGGTGGGCTGGGACAGGGGCCTGAGGTGGTCACAGAGGTCGGGAGAGCTCCCGGGGTCGCTGACCTGTGAGCCGAGTCCTGGAGGACAAGCGGGCGCAGTTGGGGCCACGTGGGCTGGTGAGAGGAGCATCCCCAGGGGAGGAGAGGTCCCCAAAATGGGGGACTCTCGGGGCAGGCCGGAGCCGGGAGACCGCGGCCCCCCGTGTGGAGACGGGCCTCGGCCAGCTCTGAGGCCTGGGCCGGGGGGCTGCCTCTGCCGGTCCCCCCACGTGCCTGTGGGCCCTTGAGGGGGTGCCCCGGGGAGCCCTTACCCTCCCGGGCCGGCAGCTAGGGCCCAGACCCTCTGGGGCGCTCCTCCGGCAAAGGGTAAAGCCTTCCTGATGGGATTTAGATGAAGAGTGAGGCGCCTGGGCCGGGAAGGGCCTGGCTCTGCTTCCCTCCCCGCGCCCTGCCTGCTGGCAGACCCCGGCTCTGTCCCCCTCCCTCACCGCACAACCGGGGCCTGGCCGGACGGGGTCTGTGGCCTGAGAAGCCTCGGGGGGCTCCTGGGGTCACCCAGCCAAGTCAGCGGCTCCCAAGGGGGCTGGTGTGGAGCCAGACCGGGAAATCTCCAGGCCCTGCAGGGAGGCTCTCCCATCCTCCCCCTGCAAACGAGGGAGGAAAACCAAACAAAGCACACAGAAATGCCAGGCTCCCTGTCATGGAGCCTGTGCGGTTCCTTCCTCCCGATTCCTCTTTGTTAATCATCTCTGCTTAACCAGCTTCACTGGGATAGGACTCCGTGCCCTACAATCTACCCATTTAGACTATACCATTCAACAGTGCTCACAACACTCAGAGTTGCGCAACCATCGCCACAATCAATTTTAGAACATTTCATCACCTCGGGAAGAAACGCCGTACCCATTAGCACTCCCTTCCTCTCGCCCTATCCCCCCAGCCCCCTGGCAACCGGGAATCTACTTTCTGTCTCTCGGCATCTGCCTGTTCTGGACATTTCCTATTGATGCCGTGGTATCCAATGTGATTTCGTGCGACTGGCTTCTTTCACTTAGCGTAATGTTTTCAGAGTTCATCCACGTCGCTGCCTGTGTTAGCGCTTCTTTCCTGTTTATGAGTAATATTCAATCATATGGATAGATCGCATTGTGTTTATCCATTCATCAGTTGAATGGAAAAGTTTAGTTAAATATAACTTTCTTTCTTTCCTTGTTTTTCTCTTTCTTTCTTTCTTTCTTTCTCTCTCTCTCTCTCTTTTTTAAGATTTATTTATTTGCAAGAGAGAGGAAGAGAGAGAGAGCGAGAGCACACGCCTAATCGGGGGAGGGGGACAGAAGGAGAGGGAAAGAATCTCAAGTAGAATCCACACCCGGTGCATGAACCCGGTGTGGGACTCGATCCCATGATCCTGAGATCACGACCTGAGCCGAAACCAAGAGCTGGATGTTAACTGACTGAGCCGCCCAGGCGCCCCATTTCTTTTTATTTCCTGGAAAGGAACCTTTCCAGGACCTTGTTCAGTTCATCTTTTGTGCTGTTGGCACAGATGTTTGTCCCCACGCTTTTTGTTGATCTTGAGGGCCCGCTTGTCCTTGGAGACTTGAGCAGCGTCATGGCACGTCGCGCACATGGGGCGAAGCCACACATCTCGTGGATCGTGTCCTGTACAGATGTGGTGTGCTTGAGGCGTCCGCCGCGGTGGCCGTGCTTCTGCTGGCTCGTGTCCTTGGTTGCCTTGTGGCCCCGTTGAGACCTGTGGCCCCGGGGGCGGGGGAGGCGCAGAGCCGTGGCTGCTGAGACAGAAGGTCTGGACACTGCTTCTTTTCAGCTCCTGTAAATAATACTGCTATGAACATTTATGTGCACGTGTTTGCACAGGCATACATTTTCGATTCTTTGGGTTAGACATCTAAGAGTGGGATTGCTGGGTCATATAGTAACTCTATGTTTAACTTAACTATTTTTTCTTCTATTTTTTTCTATATTTAACTTTTTTTTTTTAAAGATTTTTATTTATTTATTTGACAGAGGGATCACAAGTAGGCAGAGAGGCAGGCAGAGAGAGAGGGGGAAGCGGGCCCCCCGCTGAGCGGAAAGCCCGTGTGGGGCTGGATCCCAGGACCCTGAGATCATGACCTGAGCCGAAGGCAGAGGCTTTAACCCACTGAGCCACCCAGGCGCCCCTATATTTAACTTTTTGAGGAACTGCCAGACTGTTTTCTGAAGTGACTGCCCCGTTTCACCTTCCGAGCAGCGGGTGATGAAGGTTCCAATTTCTCCACATCGTCACAAACGCTGGCTATTACCTTTTTCTTTATTCTAGCCGTCCTCGGGGGTCTGCAGCGGTGTCTCAGTGTAGTTCTGATTTGCATTTCCCCGTGACTGATGTTGACCATCTTTTCAGGTGCTTACTGGCCACCTGTAGGCCTCCCTTGGAAATACGTCTATTCAGATCCTTCGCCCGTTTTAAAATTGGGTTATTCGTCTTTTTATTATTGAGTTGTGAGAGTTCTTTCTAGATTCCAGATAAAGTGTCCTACCGGGCATGGTTTGCAAATGTGGTCTCCCATTGTGTGGGGCTGTCTTTTCCCTTTCTTGATGGTATCGTTTGCAACGCAAAATTTCTGAATTTTGATGAAATCCAGTTTATCGACGTCTTTGTTTTGCTGCTTATGCTTTGGGACTGTATCTAAGAAGCCTTTGTCTAGCTCGGGGTCACCAAGACCTACTCCTGGGCTTTCTCCTATGAGGTTCATAGTTTTAGCGGTTACAGTTAGGTCTATGATCCATTTTGAGTTATTTGTTGAGTTATTAACCCACGAAGTAATGAGACCTGGCGGGGGGTCGAACATCTCTGTGATTTTGGAGATGAGTGTACATGCTATTCTGAGATCTTTCCAACAATTGTAGTGTGATGAGAGTATCATGAATTGTGTGACTGACAGAGTCACAGCCATTGCTAATACCACCTACATTCATAATTGAAGAAAATGCTGGATTTCAGGGAAAGGATCATAAAGCTGTAATTATCCTCCCTGGTTCACGGTCCTCCTGAATTCTATCCACAGACTGCAGGTTAAGAACTCCTGGGATGCCTAAAATTCCTACGTCAAGTCTCAGTTTCCGAATAGTCTTGGGGTTCGAACCCTCCCAGGACTGGCTTCTGGGCTGTTTCCTGCCACCCCAGCCCCCGCTCCCTTCACCTTCTGCCTGGCCGCAGACTTGGGGAAGCTAGCCCTTGCCCAGCAGAATTTTCTAATGAAGTGAGGCTGCAGAGCTGTGTGGCTGAGACAGGCAGGCCCCTCCACAGGCCAGATTACTCCATTCTCTAGGTGCCTCTGTTTACCTGCAAGGCATAGGTGAGCCGTCAAAACTGAGTCCACCCCATGGGACTATTGGGCTGATTCCATCAGCTCAGGATTTCAAGGCTGAGAGCAGAACAGGGCACCCAGGTACACCCAGAAGTGACCAGCTTTTTTCTTTTCTTTTTAAAGATTTTATGTATTTATTTGAGAGAGAGAGAGAAAGCATGAGCAGCGGGGAGGAGCAGGGTGGGGGGGGTGAGCAGGGAGGGAGATGCAGACTCCCAGCTGAGCAGGGAGCCTGACGTGGGGCTCGATCCCAGGACCCCGAGACCGTGACCTCAGCTGAAGGCAGATGCCTAACCGACTGAGCCACCTAAGCATCCCAGCTGTTTTCATTAAGCCTTTCACAGGAGAGGGGAGGGTGCTAGTCCATCTGCCTACACATTCTTTCCCCTGTTCTGCACCAGGTTAATGCCTAATTATTTGTAGCAGTCAGGAGCCTTAGCCTTTGAGTTCTTTTTAAGGTTTTATTTATTTATTTGAGAGAGAGCGAGAGAGATGGCACTCGAGCGGTGGGTAGGAGCAGGAGGAGAGGGACAAGCTGACTCCCCACTGAGCAGGGAGCCCACTTCAGGGGCTGAACCCTAGGACCCCGGGATCAGAACCTGAGCCGAAGGCAGACACTTAACTGCTTAACCGACTGAGCCACCCAGATGCCCCAGGAGTCTGCATTCTAACAGAAACTCAAACTGCTCCATTTAAAAGGCCACGATTTCAGGCCCGTTTATTGGGTGTGGAGAGGAGGAGAGTTCCAAACATCCCATCAGGCCTCAGTCCTCCTCTTTCCACAGGATGGTCGGGTAAGGGGTGCTCCCTTGAACAGGGCCTGGACAAGCAAGGCCCCCTCTCTCAGATGCCTGGGCCACAGACCATGTGGAGCCTGAGCATAAGCCCCAGGTACCTGGTCCTGCCCTGGAGGCTCCAGGCTTTCCTGGTCCTCAGAGAGTGAGACTCTTTCCTAAGGGTTTCCCAAAAAGTTCCAGAAAGGACCTTGGTTGGCCTGGCTCGGTCATGAGCCAATGCTTGAACCACTCACTGCAGCCAAGGGGCTGGCGAGCCCTGCTTAGCCCGGCCTGGGTCACCTGCTTGTCAGGCCCCAAGCCAAACTCCTGAAGGATGGCGAGGTGGGGGTCGCTCTGAGGAGATGGTGGGCTGACGAAATTCAAAGGCTTTCCCCTCTTGTAGGGCATGGATCAAGTCTTGGTCAGACCTCACTTGTTTCCGGAATGAATCCTCCCCTCACCAGAACTGGCTCTCAGCCTGTATCCTCTACCACGCACCTCTCACACAACAATGATTTAGTGAGCACCTACTATGCACCGGGTTGAAGGGAGGGGGATGGAGGCTACAAAGGGGACTAGGAGAGAGTGGTCTGTGAGGTAGGAGAACCAGGCATTCCGAGGTCTAGGAACCTCAGGGAGTTTCCAGAAGGTAGAGTGGTGGCCTCAGGTGCTGCTGAGGAGCTCAGTGAAACCATTAACTGACCACCGATCGAATTGGGATGCCTGGAGGTTGTGGATGACCTTAGCAAGAATTCAGAGTGGGGGCACAGCCCTGCTAGGGTGGCATGAGGAAAGACTAGGAAGGAAGGGAGTGGAGAAGGCGGGTATAGACACATCTTTGCAGGTTTCTGTGGGCGTAGAGAGAGGGAGAGAAGGCGGAGGGGGCTTGGGAGCAAGGGAGGGTTTTCCCCTTTCTTTGGAAAATACTGACCCAGGGGAAAGAGAGAGGCTGATAGCACAGGAGACCAGCCAGGGGACGCAGCGGGAGGCGGGTGGCTGAGATCAAGATCAGAGTGGGAGAGCCTGAAGGGGAGGGGAGTGGGTGCCAGGCCAGGGCATGTGTCTGTCTGGGGCCTGGGAGTTCAGGGGCATCCCGTTTGACGGCTTCAGCTTTTCTCACCCAAGAATGAGAAGGTCACCCAAGGTCGTTGGCTGGGAGCGAGGGCAGAAGGGACTGTGGGAGGTGTGAGGAAAGGAGAGAAGGTGGGATATCTTAGTCTCAGAGTGGGAGAGAGTGTCACTGGGAAACAGGGTAGGGCTGCTGATGCTGCGGAGAGCCTGCGTGAAGTCTGAGGTCACAGCTTCCCAATCAGAAGGGTTGTGTGTGGACGCCCCAGCAGCCCTCCGCTCTCCCAAGCAATAGGAGGTGCACGAGGGGCGTTTTCCTAAGGTTGGAGGGTTCCCTATGGTGGATGAAGATTGGGGCTGGGGAGATGGACTCTATAAAATAAATTCAGTAGGCCAGGAAGTGGTTATTGTTGTCTGTGTTTTACAGATGAGGAAGCTGGGAGGTCAAGGCCAGTATGTATCCATGTGGCTTTGGGGTCAAACTCGAAAGGGGCCTCACACATGCTGAAGTAAGTTAGGTGTTAATATTTGCTGAAAAAAATGAATGGTTGGATAGCTCCATGGTGTAACTGCAGTCAGGAAGTAGCCCAACCTTGGGGTTGGGAGGGTGGTGTTCATGACCTTGTGTCTTGCCTTCCCTGCTGCCCTAATAAATAACTCAATAGCACTCAATAGCTGTCCTAAGCTAATCATGCCAGGGTCTGGTGGT
This sequence comes from Ailurus styani, assembly GCA_002007465.1. NCBI lineage: Eukaryota > Metazoa > Chordata > Mammalia > Carnivora > Ailuridae > Ailurus > Ailurus styani. The sequence goes on from LNAC01000192.1 coordinate 3,441,037, forward strand.
GGAATTTCATAGACACCAAGTGAGCAACTGGCTCAGGCTCAGAGTACCAACTCTGGTTCCTAACCCTGGGCCTTGCTGTCTTGCACCCTACCCAGGCCAGCTGGTGGGGGGGGCGCGGGGGGGGGTGTCCCAAGGGTACACATCTGCAGGGCGTGGGGCTCTCCAACAAGAGGGGTATCTTTTTAAGGGGAGGCCAGAAGATGCGACCCTGAACTTGGTGGGGGCCAGGGGTCCTCCCCGGGGAGGGCTCCCAGTCCTGTTTCTAAAAGGCCATTTAGGCAGAAGTGAATGTGGTTACTTCACTGAAGTTGATAATGATGGTTCACGCTGCATAAAATGTGGAAGAGAACACTGCTTATTTATTCAGGTTTTAAAAACATAAAACTCCCGATTTCTCCCTGTGGCTATTTATAGCTAGAGCTGGTGTAAACGGTACCCCTATAAAGCTCAGGTTTGAAGGAACTTAAAAGAAGAATAGCTATCGGTTGAATTGCAAAAAATCGTTTCTAGATCCTCTCTTGCCTCCTCGTGCTGCAGGGTCGGCGCGCCGTTCTGGGGGAGGGCTGGCGGAGGTGGGACGGCTGCGGACCTCCGGGGGGGTCCGAGCTCCCCCTCCCCAGCCCGCGCCCCTGCAGCCCCCCGGGCGCGCCGCCGACCACTCTCCGGGCGGGGAGGTCTCGGGCTGGGCCGGGCTCTCCCTCGCCGGGGGCCCGGTGGGGACTGGGGGAGGCAGGGCAGCCAGCAGATCCGGAAAAGTGGCTCTCGCCTGGGAGGAAGTTGACCCTCCTCCCCTACCCAGGGCTGGGGATGAAAATAGCTCCTTCCTCTTCACCCTTCCTGGTCCCAGCCCGTTTCTCTAAGTCCCCCTCCCCCTGTGTCCCCTCCCGCAGGGACAGGTCGGCCCCTCGCTGGCGACTCGGCGTTCGCCGGGGATGGCGGGGGACCCGCAGCCCGGACTCCGCGCCGGGGCGGGGG
>LNAC01000192.1:3448884-3553537 GCA_002007465.1 Ailurus styani
GACGCGGGCCTCGATCCCAGGACCCTGAGATCATGACCTGAGCTGAAAGCAGAGGCATTAACCCACTGAGCCACCCAGGCGCCCTTAAAATCAATGTTAAGGGGTGTCTGGGTGGCTTAGTTGGTTAAGCATCTGACTGTGGCTTGAGTCGTGATATCAGGGTCCTGGGATCAAGTCTCCACAACAGGCTCCCTGCTCATGCTCTTTCTCTCTCTCTCAAGTAAATAATGAAAATCTTTTTTTTTTTTAAGATTTTATTTATTTTATTTGACAGAGAGAGATTACAAGTAGGCAGAGAGAGGAGGAAGCAGGCTCCCTGCTGAGCAGGCAGCCCGATGCGGGCCTGCGGGCCTCGATCCCAGGACCCTGAGATCATGACCTGAGCCGAAGGCAGAGGCTTTAACCCATTGAGCCACCCAGGCGCCCAATAATGAAAATCTTAAAAAAAAATAAAATCAGTGTTAACTTGTACTGAAAAAATGTAGGCTTACTTTTAGAAAGTCATTTTCCTTGGCATTATAAGGTTCTGTGGGGCAGTTTTTTTTTTTTAATGTAATGAGTTGGTTTTTTTCTAAGATTTTATTTATTTATTTGATGGAGAGAGAGAAAGATTACAAGTAGGCAGAGAGGCAGGCAGAGAGAGGAGGAAGCAGGCTCCCTGCTGAGCAGGGAGCCCAATGCAGCGGGGCTTGACCCCAGGACCCTGAGATCATGATCTGGGCCAAAGGCAGAGGCTTTAACCCACTGAGCCACCCAGGTGCCCCTATGGGGCAGTTTAATTGAAAAAATCTTAAATCTTTGGAGATGAAATATCAAGGTTCTATCCAAATTACTGTACTTTCCCAGGTTGTCTTTTTATATTTTCTTCTCTGCTGCATAGATTGTCGTAATCAATTTATGGTTTAGCTCTCACTTTCTTCTGAGTCTTTCTTTAGAGGTTCCGTGCATAATGTAAAAGGAAATAGGCTTCTTATATGTCCCCTACTCTAATGGAAAACAGTGATCTTCGCTAAGGTGTATTAAATTTGTATTTACATTAAAAACAGAACTTGAAATCACATTCTGGGAGGGGAAATCTCTGTAGCAATGTAATAGAAGCCTGAATAAGGTAGAGATTGGGGATTGCATCCTGATTCAATGATTTGGACAGAGTTAATTCCTCCCACAGCCTTAAATAGCAATTATGGAAAGTATTTGTGACCCTAGAAATGATAGGGTTATAGTTGCAATATAACAGTTTCTTCTGTTCTGTGTTTTGAATGTTTTATTAATAACATCTAATGTCCAGTTGAGTTTTATGGTTTCTCTGTTGATTTTTATTATTTATATATGTATTTTTTAAAAGATTTTTTTAAAGTGATCTCTATATCCAACACGGGGCTCGAATTTACAGTGCAGAGATCAGGAGTCACGTGCCCCACAGTTGAGCCATCCAGACACCCCCTTGATGATAATTTTTAAAACAGAGTATTTTAAAGTTCGTTAAAGGTGGCAAAAAGTGTTCTTCTAAAATGTTTGAAATATTTTAGAATAACATTAAAATGTCATTTATTTATTTATTTTTTTTAAAATTTACTTTTTTTTTCTTTTTTTTAAAGATTTTATTTATTTATTTCACAGCGGGAGAGAGATCACAAGGAGGCAGAGAGGCAGGCAGAGAGAGAGAGGGGGAAGCAGGCTCCCCGCTGAGCAGGGAGTCCGATGGGGGCCTCGATCCCAGGACCCTGAGATCATGACCTGAGCCGAAAGCAGAGGCATTAACCCACTGAGCCACTCAGGTGCCCAAAATGTCATTTATTTTTAAGATTTTATTTGAGCGAGAAAGAGAGGGCACCCACGCGTGCGTGCGCACGAGGAGGAGGCTGGGGGTGTGGCAGAGGGAGAAGCAGACTCCCTGCTGAGCAGAGAGCCCAATGTGGGGTTCGATCCCAGGACCCCGAGATCCTGATCTGAGCCAAAGGCAGACACTTAGCTGACTGATCACCCCCCAGGCGTGCCCCTCAGGCTCCTCTTAATATCTCATTTAAATGACATTTTAATGGGGTGCCTGGGTGGCGCCCCCCCACCCTGCCGCTTGCACTTGGCGTGAGCTCTCTCTCAAATAAATAAAATCTTAAAAAAAAAAATGAGGGACGCCTGAGTGGCTCAGTTGGTCAAGCATCTGAGATCGAGTCCTGTGTTGGGCCCCTTGTCAGCAGAGAGCCTGCTTCTGCCTCTCCCTCTGCCTGCCACTCCCCTTGCTTATTTTCTTTGAGTCTCTCTCTCTCTCTGACAAGTAAATAAACAAATAAGTCAAATTAGTCAAATTCTTTAAAGATATGGGTCTTAAGAAAATTGAACACTAGATATAAGTTTTGACGTTTCTAGATTTTTCCTCTCAGTAACAAGAGTAAAAATTGTAATGCCCATTTAATTCAACCTTTCTATGTCCTAGATGAGGAAAGTAAGAACTAAAGAGATAAAATAACTTATGTTTGTCTCTCTTTGAATTTCTAATCATTGAAAGTGTCACAAGACTGACTTGAGGCCATATGAGGCCAAACTTCAAACTTGGGTTATTTTAGATGTCGTAGGGTCTTGTTACTGGGTACAGTAATTGGGAACAATAATATGTGTTCAGAATTTTAGAATGGGAGTTAAAGAGTTTTAAAATTTTCAAAATTGAAGTGGCTGGATAGTTATTATGCATAATTTGAATATCTTTGAGTATTACCATCGGATAGGATAGAATTGTAATGGTAGAGTTATTTGAAAAAGTAAACATTCAGATAGAACAGCAAGTAATACATGTACCCACCACTGTGATTAATACTTAATATTAGACTGTATTTGTGTCAGGTGCAGCTGAAGGCTAATTCTCTCACTTCTTCCACTAATTTGAAGTTGATTTATATTTTTCCTGTGATAGTTCATTTGCATCCTCTGAGAAGCAGATGCCAAGACAGGATTAGATGCGCAAGAGATTCATAGTGGTAAATGCCTGTGAAGGATAAAGAGGAGAAGGTTAGGTGGCAATAGCCTTCAAACTGGATGGCGGTGTGACACCCCTGAAGGAGAACAGAAGGCCGGATGATTTGTGGTCGGATCCTAAGGTTGGAGTGCAGCTTAGAGAATGTCTTAGCCAGAGCAGATTGTTGGTTAGAGTCTGTAGGGCAGGAGTGGCCCTGCTCTAGAATGCTTGCTGCATTCAGTCATTGGCCTGGCGCTGGTGTGCATGCTGTGGTGCATCCCAAAGGTGCCGGGTGAATGGGACTGCCACCTAATTAAACATCTCTCAGCACTTTCTCTCTTGAAGGGAAATCTGAGTGCCATGCTCAAGGCCTTCAGAATTCCCATGTATGTTTTTGTGTTTTCATATGTACTTACGTATGATTAACTATGTTTTGTTATGTCAGAGTCTTTTTGTAAATGAAATTATTTTGTATATTCATTTGCTTTGATGCTTTCCAAACAAGGATATGTCCACTAACAAGCCACATGAGTTCCATTTCACCCAATCTTCACTTTACTGTTAAATTTATTAACTTTTTGGGCGCCTGGGTGGCTCAGTGGGTTAAAAGCCTCTGCCTTCAGCTCAGGTCATGATCTCAGGGTCCTGGGATCGAGGCCCGCATCGGGCTCTCTGCTCGGCGGGGAGCCTGCTTCCTCCTCTCTCTGCCTGCCTCTCTGCCTACTTGTGATCTCTCTCTCTCTGTGTCAAATAAATAAATAAAATCTTTAAAAAAAAATAAATTTATTAACTTTTTGCTGTGCTGTCCTGTTGTGGTTTATGTTGGCATTTTTCTTTCTTTTTTTGTTTTTTGTTTTTTTAAGATTTTATATATTTGAGAGAGAGCACATGAGCATACAAGTGGGGGGTGGTGGGGCAGAGGGAGAGGGAGAAGCAGACTCCCCGCTGAGCAGGGAGCCTCATGTGGGGCTGGACCCCAGGACCCTTAGATCATGACCTGAGCAGTTAATCAACCGAGCCATCTGGGCGCCCCTGTTGTCATTTTTCTAATTACTGGTGAGGTTAAATGTCTTTTTATATGTTTTTTGACTGCTTGGATTCTTCCTATGAATACGCCTTTTGCTGTTTTTGTGCGGGGTGTTGGTCTTACTGATTCGTGTGAGTTCTTTATGTATTTGGATACTAATCCTTTGTTAGGGTTGCATATATTGAGTTTTTGTTTTCTCTTTAGTATGCGGGGGTATTAATTGAGTTTCTTCGATTAGGAAGGAATATAAGTAATATCCCTGATTGAACATATTTCTGCTTAAAGCCTGGCCTTGGAATATAGCCCCTGTAATATTTATCACTAGGATCCTTGATTCATAAGGTGAATGTTACTGAGAACTGACATCTTTTTTTTGTTTTGTTTTCTTTCAGTGTTAGTCATTTTGGTGTACTAAACTATTAGCTGATTAGCCCACATTACAGTGCCAGATGACTTGGAAAGCTCTGATTTACTTTCTATCCATTATGTCGTTAAAGCAGCAGCATGTTAGAGGTTAAGGTTAATGGCTTTAGTTCCTGTAATGGTTGGTTAGTTTCTTACAAATGGTTAAGGTGCTAAATTCATCTGTCTGATGGATTTGCCACTAATTATAAGTGAATGGGTGAGTGTGTGGAGGGTTAGGTAAAACTTGTCATCACTAACAGAAAACCTTCAAAGGATTGCTCTATCAGTGCCAGGTCAAGATGTGCTTACTATGTTCCAGCCTGGTTTGAATACTTTATATCTATTAAATAATTTAACACATAGTCACAGCAATCACATAAAGTTGTTATCCCCATTTTCCAGATGAGGAAACAAAAGATTTACTGTTCTGGTTTAACCTAATAACTTGCCCAAGGTAGCACATTCTAAGATGCCATTAGTTGTAAGATGTGCCATTATTTTATATATCACCAAGAAAGGAAAAACTCCAAGATACTATTAACTGTTAAGTTGCAGTTAGATTTCAATCTACCGTAATTCAGGGAGAGTCCCGCAGAAATCCTCTTTAAGAAAAAACACTTAGGAGTAGTGCTTTATTGGATCAATTGCTTAGTTGTTTCCATATGCTCCCAGGTGTTCCCAAGTTTTAGGTCTAGGATTGCCAGAGTCTGTTTCATGTCCAATTATATTCCTCTTCTGTCTGGCAGTGAAGATGCAGGTTGGTTTGGGTGATTGGCAGAAATTGGAGTGAGTTGCTTTATTCCTGCATGTATGTTGAAATCGTTGTCTTCAGAGCTTAAAGCACAATTGTAGGGATTTTTTGAGGGGAGTGATTTCTGATGATTGTATGATTTAAGGTTATGATGGGTAGTGTTATGTTGGCTACCCTTTAAGTTTAACAGATAAGAATATAATATTTAAATATTGTTGATCCCATCCTCATGTCCATTTTTCCACAGGTTCACATTGAACTTGAGCTGTGGAGTGAATTTAAGAACCATGTCTTGAATAGTGTGTGAGGTGATAAATTAAAATATCTGAGAGTGATTTATTTTAATTAATTAATTAATTCTTGAGAGAGTATTTTTGATTTCACCTGTACCAGTTGTCTGGTTAGTATTGTTCAGCAACTAATTTCCCTTTCTTGCATGTTATTCCCATCCTCCCTCCCCAACACCCCCACCCCCAATCAAACTAACCCTGCCTCCCATTCCAAAGTATATATTTCTCGGTGTTATTAGTTAATTTGGTTCTATTGTTCAGAGACCAGAGTATAAAGAAAATTGCAAGCCTTTTTCTGATCGACTCAAATGTGAGCTGTGTCGTGTTTGATTTTATCATAGTGTAATTTAACTAAGGACCACATTATCTAAGGACTAATTGTTGTCTGCTGAGAACCTCAAGGCTTCCTTTGTACTTTAAACTGAGGCTATTTAAGTAGTCTTTGCTCCTAAAGTTTGGCTGTGGTATCCTTCTTTTCCAGTTTCATCTGCTGGCCAGGAAACACTACCTGATGGCCTGTGTCTGAAAAGGTTAATTAAAACTTTGAGGTTAGCTAAACGTTAATATTTACCCGAACTTAGGGCATTTCTGTGTTGTTTTACACACATAGACACATGCACTCTCTCACTGAAGGTTATGTTCCTTCTTTACCTCTAGTGGCATGGAAGCTTTTGGACTTGGGGCTTGTTCTGCTATCAAATTTAGCGTGGATGGAGGGAGACCAGGGTAGTAGAAAGTAGAATAAGGAATTAGCGTGGTCTTAATATGTCAGGTTTTCTGGGTGCTAGTAGTGCCATGTACTTCTGCTTTTATCGAGTGCAGTAGCATAGTTTTTTGAGTCACCAGTTTAGGTTTAAGTATTTTAAGGCTCATTTGCTGACTTGTCACAGCTGAATGTGGTTCTGAGCCATGTGCTTGGTTTGGCTGACTTTCCTTGAGTAGGCATTTTGTAATGGACGTTTAATTAAGCATCAAGTTCAGTTATTTAAGAAGTGAAAACCCAAGGAAAAATGAACTTTTAAATTGGTGGTAAAAGCTGATTTCCCCCATTTTCTGTGGTTTTCTTACAGTGAATTTGTATAAATTAGAGATGCACATCTTAGATATATTAAATTTTTTTCTCAAGGTGAGATTCATGTAACATAAAATTAACCATTTTAAAGTGAACAATTTATTGGCATTTGGTACATTCATTAGTACATGGTGCAGCCACCACCCTGTCTAGTTCCAAAACATTTTCATCTCCCTAAAAGATCTCGTCCCCATTAGGTGGTTAATTCCATTCTCCACTGTCCCAGCCTTCAAAACACTGCTGATAGTATACAGAGAGTACTGTGAGACATGGTATAGTGGGGTCACCTGATCCCTCCTGTGGTAGAGGGTAGGGGAATTGAAGGAACCAGGAAGTTTTAGGTGATATGATCCTTTGAGCCAATCTTTAAAAAATAGTTTTTCAGGGACCCTGACTGGCTTAGTCAGTGGATCATGTGACTCTTGATCTTGGGGTTATGAGTTTGAGCGCCACGTTGGGCATGGGGCTTTAAAACATAGTTTTTCAGTGTTTATGGTTTTATGGTGCTTGTTAATTTTAAAGTTAAAATTATATGTAAGCTGTAAATGTTAAAAATTATTTTGAGGGGCGCCTGGGTGGCTCAGTCGTTAAGCATCTGCTTTCGACTCAGGTCACGATCCTGGGGTCCTGGGATCGAGCCCCGCATCGGGCTCCCTGCTTGGCGGGAAGCCTGCTTCTCCCTCGCCCACTCCCCCTGCTTGTGTTCCCTCTCTTGCTGTGTTTCTCTCGGTCCAATAAGTAAATAAAATCTTTTTAAAAAATGATTTTGAAAATTCTAATCTCAAAAAATTTCAATCCAGATTTTTTTTGTCTTGAGCTGTGTTGTCCGATACAGGGTCCAATATAGAGTAGTTGTACTACTCTATAAAAGTATTTAAATTTAAATTTATTAAAATTAAATAAGGGGATTCTGGCCAGTTCAGTCAGTAAAGCATGTGACTCTTGATCTCAGGGTCATGAGTTCCAACCCCACATTGGGTGTAGAGCTTATTTAAAACAAAAATAAACAAGAAATTTGGTTCTGTCACACTAGCCACATTTCAAGTGCTCTACAGCCCTGTGTAGTCACTGGCAACCATATCGGACAGTGCAGAACAGAATATTTCTGTTACCCCGGAGAGTTCTGTGGCACAGCACTGATGTGGAGACGCTGATGACCTGAAAGTGTTCTTGTTTCGATTTTTGTGATTCAGAAGTCCTGCCTCTTTAATGAAGGTGCATACGGTGAAATGGGATTTTGGTGCGGCCGCTAAATATTGTGATGGCTGTGTCCTGAAGTCTTCTAGTCAGCTATTTGTTTAAACTGCTATTAAGGAATTCATAATGAGGTTTCTTGAAGGCAAGTAGAAATGGAAAGCTTAGGAGAGCTTTGTTTTTTGAGGTTATTTAGTACCTAATTAAACCAGAACAATGATTAAGGTGTATGGCTATGTTGAAGATAAATGTAGGACTTAAAAAATAATTGACAAAAAAATCTGACAAACTGTACATATTTAAAGTTTACAATTAGACATATGATAGGCTGATTGACGTCCCACTGCTTACTGATGCTATAGTTAGTCTTTTTTTGTTTCATTTTGAATACTTTCTATTGCTTTAAGTTTACTATTCATTTGCAATGTATAATCTGCCCTCAATCCCATTTTTCATCTCAGACATTATGGGTTTCAAACCTAGAAGTTTGATTTGGGTCTTTTAAAAAAAAATTATTTTATTGGGACGCGTGGGTGGCTCAGTTGGTTGAGTGTCCTACTCTTGATTTTGGCTCAGGTTATGATCTCAGGGTTGTGGGATTGAGCCCTGTGTCAGGCTCCTTGCACAGCATGGAGTCTGCTTGTCCCTCTCCCTCTGCTCTTCCCCCTGCTTCTATTCTCTCTATATATAAAATAAGTAAATAAGTAAAATCTTAAAAAGTATATAAAAATATTACATGTTTCTTTTTTTTTAAGATTTTATTTATTTATTTCACAGAGGGAGAGAGATCACAAGGAGGCAGAGAGGCAGGCAGAGAGAGAGAGGGGGAAGCAGGCTCCCTGCTGAGCAGGGAGCCCGATGCGGGCCTCGATCCCAGGACCCTGAGATCATGACCTGAGCCGAAAGCAGAGGCTTTAACCCACTGAGCCACCCAGGCGCCCCGTGTTTCTTTTTTTAAAAGATTTTATTTTGAGAGAGTGAGCGAGCGAGCTGGGGGGAGGGGCAGAGGGAGAGGGGGAGAGACTCTCAAGCAGACTCTGCACTGAGTGTGGAGCCTGACATGGGGCTTGATCTCAGAATCTCGAGCTCATGACCTGAGCCAAAATCAAGAGGACACTTAACTGACTGTGCCATCCAAGTTCCCATGTATGTGTGTATGTATATGTGTGTGTGTGTGTGTATTTCATGTGTCTGCTTAGCATAGTCAGTCTTTCCTTTAATATCTTAGACACATTGAAATACAGTTATAATTATTTCAATGCTTTTGTCTACTAATTCTATCGTCTGCGTCATTTCTGGGTTGGTTTCGATTGATTTTTCTCCTCATTATGGGTTGCCTTTTCCTGCTTCTTTGCTTGTCTGGTAGTTTTTGTTTGGATGCCAGACATTATGAATTTTACTTTGATGGGTGCTGGATATTTTTGTATTCCTATAAATATTCTTGAGCTTTTTTTCTGGGACATGGTTAAGTTCCTTAGAAATAGCCTGTTCATTTCAGATCATTTAAATTTTAAGCTTTGGTAGGCAGCATCAGAGCAGCATTTCATCTAGAGCTTTTTATTTCCCACTACTGAGTCAAAACTCTCATGAGTACTGCCCAGTAGTCCATTAATTCTGAGCTGTTCTACTTCGTAGGATAGGCACTCTTCTAGGCCCTGTGTGAGCTTCATGGCTTGTTCTCTTTTGTTGTTTTGGGTGGTTCTCTGTCCAGAAACTTCAAGTATTTTCTTCATAGGGATGTGCTAATGTGCTCCTTAGTACTCTTCTGGTACTTTGGGGGACCCTTTGCAGATCTCTGGCATCTCAGTTCTGTGCGGCCATCTCTCTCTTCTGATATTCTTCCCTACAAAGTGCCTTGTCCCCTCAGCCCAGAAAGATTGTTCCCTGAGTCCCCATCCCCGTGCTGTCCGTTGGAGAGTCGTCTTCAGGCAATAAACTGGGGCAGTTGTAGGATTTACTTCATTCCTTGTGTCTCAGGGCTCACTGTACTTTGTTGCTCAGTGTCCAGTGTCTTGAAAACTGTTGCTTCCTGTAGTTGTCCAGGTTTTAGTTGTTCGGGATAACAGGGTAAATCTGGTTCATGTCACTCCACCTTGGCTGGAAGCAAAAGGGTAGATTTTTAACAATTTTACTTATTTTATTTTTTTTAGATTTATCTATTTTTTTAAAGCTAGGCAGACGGGCACCTAGCTGGCTCAGTCCGAGGAGCATGCAACTCTTGGTCTTTGGCTTGTGAGTTCAAACCCCACGTTGGGTGTAGAGATTGCTTAAGTAAATAAACTTAAAAAAGGTAAGCAGAGGAATTGGTTATATTCCCCCCACACCCGCTTTTTGTTTTTTAAGTTTTATTTATTTAATCTCTACACCCAGTGTGGGGCTCAGACTCACAACTTAGCAAGAGTTGCACACTCTCCTGACTGAGCCAGTACATTTTCTTCTTGTTACAATACATTAATACTTGCTTTATATATTGTCTTTTGCCCCTAACCTATTTGGTTTTTTCTTGAAGTTGTTATGGCTTTTAAACTTTCAAATATGGGTTTTATGTTCATGAAAACATTCTGTAAATAGAATAATAATGCTTTTAGAAACCATAATGCCAAATTTTGTGTTTTTATATAGCCACTGTTCATTTCAGTATTTGTAATAAAGTGTTTCTTCTGATATACCTGCTCATTGAAACTTGATGGTTCTAGCCCACAATTTTCCAAAGAAAGATAGTTTTTTAAAATTCATCATTCTTTACAAAGTAAATTATTTAAAACTTACTACTTCTGATGTATTTTTGAGAAAAGTATGATGTAGGAAATATCTCATTCTTAGACTGTCTTGGACCTCCATCTTGCTGGAATGTAGTAAAATGAGTACGTGTATTCCTTTTGAAATGCAGAATTTTTATTGTTTTCTAGTCATTTTCAGTAGATGTCTTTGAGATTTTTGAACATCTGATGCATTCAAATGCCATATATTCATGCTAAACTAAATTAGAGTTTTATGGATCAGCTCATGAACTATCATTTTGAGTAGCCACTTGGTGTTCTGCTTGCTTGGCAGCAGGTCAGTTGCCATGGCGTTGCCATTTTTGTACAGCATTGTTAATTGTGCGGAGAAGTTGGGCGTAGGGATGCAGGCTCCTTACCCTGTAAAGTAGCTTATAAACTGGGATAGCTGAACTTCTTTTAGCTTTGTATACTAAGTCTAGCTAATGATTAAAGAGTTTTATTGCTATAAAAAATTTTAAAACCACACTTTCTGCCTCATTAAGAACAGGTAGCAATAGCAAAGTGAATGTGTTGATACCAGGGATTCGAAGTATAGGTTCTACAAACTTTCATGCAGTTGAAACAAAGCTAATAATCATTAGGCATTCTAAAAGCATGCATCTTTTACCTCAGACATAGTGATTGGTTGGCTGTGTTTAATTGTGAAGGGAAAAAACCAAGAACATGTGCAAAATTGGAATTATACTGTGGAAAAGTAAGATGAGATGTATTTAGGTGTATTTGGCTGTGACCTTTTGGACACATCTGTTGCCTTGCTTTCACACGTTCCACTTTTGTACAGGTTTTTAGGAATTCACTATGTGAGAACGTGATGGACTCCTTATGCTTTTGCCAACCTAAGAACACTAAATTTTTCTGTCAGAGGATATTATATGTGGAGTTGCCCTAAATATTCATAACTTTGCTTTTTTTTTTTGCTAATGAAAAATTTGAACGTGTAGAAAAAATAGAATATTAATGAATCCTGTATGTTTAGCAACCATATGTAATAAATTTTTGTCATATTTTGTTAATTAAAAAGTTTTTATGGCTGAAGTTTAGTAAATTTGCTTTTAAGTGGTATTTGCACATTTCAGAATATAAAGCTGTATATTAGACTTAATTACTTATTGAATATCTACTGTTTTCCATGGTCATAAAATGCCTAGTGTAGGATGATAAATGCCGTGTTATAGAGAGCCTGTGGGTCGGTGGGACAAGGTGACGTGGTTGAAATGGGATGTGGAAGGGGAGGCTTTCCTGAGGTGACCCTTAACGTGGGTCTGGAATGGCAGATGAAGAAATGATGCTCCAGGCTGAGGGAGCCATGTATTTATATAGAGTCCTAAGGGTAGAGAGGCCTTGACACTTTGGAGGAATCATGAGTAGTTTGATATAATTAAAACTCAGGAAGGTAATCAGTGTTGGAAGGTGAGACAGGAGAGGTAAGTACATATTAATCACAAGGGCCTGTGTGCCAAGCTGAGGAATTTATTTCGTTTTTAAATAATAACTTTTTAAAGATGTAGTTCATATAACTTTTAAACTGCAACTTGGTGGGTTTTCATATAGTCAGAGTTGTGCAACCATTATCACTGTCTTAATTTCATTTTTATTACCCCAAAAGAAACCCTGTACTTATTAGTAGTCGTTCCCTATTTGAAATTTATTTTAAATGTTGTTTAAATGATTTTCAATAATCATTAAAGACATAAAGTCTCTTTGATATGCATAAAATAATACACTTTCCTTAATGTTTGTATTATGGAAGCAGTGACGTAATAGTTTTGTGAAATAATGCATGTTGTATTCACCATGTGTTTTATTTTTTATTTTATTTATTTTTTAGAGTGGGAGGTGGGGAGGGGCAAAGTGAGGGGGAAAGAATCTGAAACAGACTCCATGCCCAGCACAGAGCCTCACTTGGGGCTTGATCCCACAACACTGAGATCATGACCTGAGCCGAAATCAAGAATCCGACTCTTAACTGACTGAGCCACCCAGGTGCCCCGATCATGCATTTTAAAACCACACTACTCCATTTTGGAGAATCATTGTTCTTCAGTGAATACCACTGGAGAATTTTAAGCCAGAGGGTGGTGTGAATGTAATTGCAGTTTGGAAAGTTCATTGGTTGTTGTGTTGAAGAGAGCTTGTAAGAATGGATTCACTGAAGGTAGAGAGTGCTTGTCATTCATTCAGAAACTTTTAAATGAGCATCTGCTATTTTTCCAGACACTGCTCTAGGCTTTGTGAACAAACCAGGCATTCTCAGCCCTCATGGAATTAAGTTCTAGTGAGGGGAAGGAAATGAGGATGGATTTGAAGCTCTTAAGTGCTAAGAATAAACTTTGATGGTAGGTTGAATATGCGGCACAAGGAGGCCACAGTGACTTCTGGATTTCTGGCTAAGGTGACTGGATAATTGATGATGCCATTCACTAAAATAGGAGCTATAAGAGTTTTGAGATTGAGATGCCTGCACATAATAATTCAGGCAGCATTTATTGGACTGTCATGGACTCTTCTCCTGTCTAAGTTAGGTCCACCTTGTGTGTCTTCTGTGTGTACACCTTGTTACTTACCTTTATTATGGCACTTCTCCATCTTTAGTTGCTAGCTTTTACATCTTCTCTGCTGCTTGTTGAAGGTGGGAACTGCCTGTATCATTTCTGGATCCCTCCTGCAGACCATTTATACTAGCGTGCTGTATATAATTCTCATTGCCTCCACTGCTGCTGTCCTCTGGTAAGCCATCATCATCTGAAACTCAAATCTCTGCGGTAGCCTTTGGTAAGTCTCCTGCTTCTGTATATTCAAATGTAAGTCAGTATGTTTCTCTGCCATTTAAAACCTCACAGTGGCCCACATTTGACAGCGGCCTTATAAGACCTACTTAGTCTGGTCTTGCACTCCTACTCTGACTTTACCTCCTTCCCTTCTTTCAGATCTTTGCTCAGATGTTGCCAGCTCAATGAGGCCTATCTTGACCTACCTAGCTATCCATCTAGAAGCATGTTATCTCTAAAATATGGCTTTCAGACAGTCTGACTACCTATAGTATGATTCCACCTATAAGACAGTTCTGGAAAAGTCAAAACTATGGTGACAGTAAAAAGATCAGTGGTTTCTAAGGGGTTAGAGTAGGAGCAGGGAAGATTAAGCAGAGCATGGAGGATTTTTAGGCAGTGAAACCACTCTGCATGGTAAAATAATGATGGGTGCATGTCCTTATACATTGATCTAAACCCACAGGATGCACACCAAAAGTGAACCCTAAGGTACCCTATGAACTTTGTGTGATTACGATGTACCAATGTAGGTTGATCTGTCAATGTCCCACTCGATGTGTGTGTGGGGGGATGTTGATAATGGGGGAAGCTCTGCATGTGTGGGAGCAGGCATATGTGGGAAGTCTCTGTACTTTGCCCTCAATTCCGTTGTAAACCTAAAACTGATCTAAAAAAAGTGGTCTTTAAATATAAAAACAGCAACAACATAAAACCTAACAGCAAATATCACCATTAAATAAAATAAATATTCTTAAGTAAAATTAAATCTCCAGTAAACTATTTTAATTTTTAAATTTTTATTTATTTTATTTTTTAAGGATCTATTCGTTTATTTGAGAGAGAGCGTGTACATGAAAGTGGGGAAAGGGGCAGAAGGAGAGAATCTCAGGCAGACTCCCCCTGAGCCCAGAGCCCAGTATGGGGCTTGATCCCACGACCGATGAGATCATGACGAGATCATGACGTGAGCTGACACCAAGAATCAGATGGTTAACCAACTGAGCCACCCAGGCACCCCTCCAGTAAACTATTTTTAAACAGTGGGTTTGTTTGAATTAGGATTCAGACATGAGCCACATGTTGCATTTTTAAAAAATAGCTTTGTATAATTGACATTCAGTAAACTCATATTTAAAGTGTAAAGTTCGATTAGTTTTGACATATATGTACACCTGTGAAGTTATCACCATAATCAACATACTGATTATGTCTATCATTTCCAAAAGTTTCCTAATGCCTCTGTAATTCCTCTTACCTGCCACTCCTTCAAGCAACCATTTGATCCTCTGTCTTTATTGATGAGTTTGCATTTTCTAGAGTTTTACAGAAATGCAGTCTTAAAGTACACACTAGTTTGTCTGACTTCTTTCATTCAGCATACTTATTTTGAGGCTCATCTACATTGTTGCGTGTATCAGTTGATCATTTCTTTTTATTCCTGAGCGGTATTACACTGTATAAATACACTAAATTTTTTAAAAAATCCATTCACCTTTGATGAACATCTGGGTTATTTCCATTATTTGGTATGACAAAACTGCTGTGAGTATTCATGTACAAGTCTTGTGTGAGTATATATTCCCTTTTCTCCTGGGTAAAGTACTCAGGAATGGAATCATACAGTAGTTGTGTGTTTGTTAATTTTTTAAGAAAATGTAAAATTTTTCAAAGTGGTTTTACAATTTTACCTCCCACCAACAGTGTAGAAGAAGTGTATTTGCTCTACAGCCTCATTAACACTCGACGTGGTCAGTCTTTTTAATTTTAGACGTTCTGACCTCTGTAGTGGTATCTGCTTTTACTTATATTTTCCTAGTAACAAATGATACTGAGTTTTGTTTTTTTATATGCTTATTTGCCATCCCCATGCCTTCTTTGGTGAAGTAACTTCCCTTTCTCTGCTCCGTGGCCTGGAAACTCGCTCAGAGCAGTTAGCTGGGACAGTTGGAAGGCTCATCTCGTCTCCCATCTTCAGGGTTCACTGTCCTTTGTCGCCTGGTGCCCATTGTCTGGAAGACCGTTGTTTCATACATTTTGTTTGTTCTTCAGGATGTCTCAAGGGTGAGGGTTAGTCTGGTCTCTGTTACTCCATCTTGGCCAAAAGTATGCAAACTGAATTTTAATATGCAGATTTTCTCCTTTTTTTGTTTTTCTTTGTAAGTTGGTGGTGGAAAACCACTAGATTAGCTGGATGAGTTTCCCTCGTGCTGGATCTGCTGATTGCATCCCCTTGCTGTTTTTTTCATGTTCTTTGTCCTCTGTATCTTCTGTAAACTGGTAGTTTGATTTAGAAGGTTGGTTGATTTTTGATTAAAATTTATTTTTATTTAAAAATATTTTTAAATATTTTTAAATTTTATTAAATTTATTTATTTTTGTCAGGAATAATTCACAGGAGCTGTTTTGACCATCCTATTTCAAAAATGGGAACTTCCACTGTGCTCCAGGCCCCCTCATCTTGCTCTGTTTCTAATTTTCTTTTCTTTTCTTTTCTTTTTTTTTTTAAGATTTTATTTATTTATTTGACACACAGAGAGAGAGATTACAAGTAGGCAGAGAGGCAGGCAGAGAGACAGGGAGAGGAGGAAGCAGGCTCCCTGCTGAACAGAGAGCCCGATGCGGGTCTCGATCCCAGGACGCTGAGATCATGACCTGAGCCGAAAGCAGAGGCTTTAACCCACTGAGCCACCCAGGCGCCCTGTTTCTAATTTTCATAGCTTCTTCTAACATGTCATAAATGTACTTATTTGTTTCATGTCTGTCCTAAAATATAAATTCCCTAGGGCACCTGGATGGCTCAGTTGGTTAAGCGTCTGCCTTCAGCTCAGGTCATAATCCTGGAGTCCCAGGATTGAGTCCCCGCGTTGGGCTCCTTGCTCAGCAGGGCGTCTGCTTCTCCCTCTGAATCTCCCCTCTCTCATGCTTTCTCTTGCTCTCTCCCAAATAAATAAATAAAATCTTTAAAAATATATATGTAAACTCCATAAAGGCATGGGTCTTTGTTTTATAACAGCTTTGTTTTATATCTAGATTCCTTTACCTTCAGAGTTTAGAACATTGTTTAGCACATAGTTGGTACAAAATAAAATCTTTTGAGTAAGCGAAGGCACAGAACTGGTAAACTGCCTAGCCTTCGCAACTATCCACAGAAAAGTAACATTTTCTTTTGTTAGATTAATTGTGCTTAGCAACATTTTGAAAAGTCATGTAAAATCCTCTGGAATTTGGGCAGTTAGAAACTCCAGAGATGGATTTTGGAGGAGGGCTTTGTCACCAGCTCTACTTCTTCCTCTGAGAATGATCCTCTTTTTGGTTGCTACCAGAGATTGATTGGCTCTTTACAATCCTAGGCCAGACCTAACCGCCTTTTTCAACAGAAAGGAAGAGCAGTGCTTTGAGTGCGACTGCCCTCTGCCAGCCAAAAGGCTTCACCGGATGTCAGGAGGAAGCCCAGGAACTTTGCTGTTTCAGGCAGAATCCTCACGCAAGCCCTCCCTTCCCTCAGCACACTTAACTTCTCCATCACTTTCTTGGCTTGGGAACATCAGTGTTAATCTCATCCTTTTTTTAAAAAAGTGATTTCACCCAGCAGGCCAGAATTATTGGGTCATCCTCCCATTAGGTAGGCTCTAATCTCCAAGACTCTAGCTACATTGTTTTTTCTGATTCTGTCTCCCACCTCTGACCTTCTCTTGAAGTCTTTACACGGAGCCTTCTGAAACTCTGAGTGCATCAGCAGAATCCCCAATCCTCAGTTTGGTGAATTTCCCTTACATTCTCGTTCTAACAGAACACTGGTTGTCTGTGTTTTCCCTGTAGCACTCTTAAGTAGTACTTGCTTCCCCTCCATTTCTTGTGTCCCTGGCCTGGAAGTGGGATGTCCTCCTTGTTCTTTCCTACCAGTTCCATTTCATCCTTTTCCTGAAAACACCCCACTATGAATATGATGTCATCAGATTACACCATTTCCTACTGCTTTTTGCTGTAACTGCCTTTCCACAGACTGCTGGAGGAGTGAACCTTTATCTCTGGTAACACTCCTTAATGCCTGCTTTGTGTAGTATCAACACAGCTCTGCCTCTTCCTTTTCGTCAGTGTTTGCATACTACCTCTTCATCTTTGTGCTTTCCTCCTTCCTTTATTCTGATGATTTAGGTATGTCTAAACAGGTTTTTATCCAAATCATAAAAGCAAATCTTTGCTTTTACCTAAGGCATTTAGTTCCATTTACAGTTTCACTTAAGTATTTACTGATGTATTTGTATTTAGATGTACTGACTCAGAGCTTTCTGTTTATTTGACCCACTTGTTCTGTGTTTCTTTTTCCTTTCTTTGACCTTCTTTTGCTTTGTTTTAGTGTTTATTATTATTCTACCCTCTCTCCTTAGCTTGGTAGTTTTACGCTCTTTTTAAAAATACTATTCTCGGGCGCCTGGGTGGCTCAGTGGGTTAAAGCCGCTGCCTTCGGCTCAGGTCATGATCCCAGGGTCCTGGGATCGAGGCCCATGTCGGGCTCTCTGCTCAGCAGGGAGCCTGCTTCCTTCTCTCTCTCTCTCTGCCTGCCTCTCTGCCGACTTGTAATCTCTCTCTCTCTCTGTGTCAAATGAATAAATAAAATCTTTAAAAAAAAATACTATTCTCTTAATGGTTATCCTGGGGTTATAGGTGTTTTTAGTTTTGTTTTCCAATTTTTAAAAAATTTGTGATAAGATAAACAATAGAGATTTGTTGTATTTAGCCGTTTTTAAGTGTACAACTTGGATGTATTAAATACATTCATAATGGGCTATACAATCATCGTTATCTTCCATCTTCAGGACTCTTTTCATCTTACAAAGCAGAAACTCTGGTCCTATTAAACAGTAACTCTCCATGCACCCCTCCTCCAGGCCCCTGTCAAACACCATTCTAGTTTCTGTCTCTGTGATTTTGACTAAGTATCTTTTATAAGTGAAGTCACACAGAATTTGTTTTCGGTGACTGGTTTATTTCACTTGGCATAATGTCCTTCAGATTCATCCATGTTGTAGCCTGTGTCAGAATTTCCTTCCTTTTCAAGGCTGTTTGAAGGACAGTTTTGCAGGATTTAGTTTTCTTGATTGACAGTTTTTTCTTTTGGTGCTTTGAATATATTGGTCCTTTGTTTTCTGGCCTCTGTAGTTTCTATCAGAAATCTGCCAGTTAACTTATCGAGAACCCTTTGTATGTGTTGATTCATTTCTCTTGCTGCTTTCAGGATTCTGTCTTTGTCCTTGACTTTGGAAAGTTTGATTATAATGTGCTTTGGTGTAGGTTTCTGATTCATCTGACTTGGGGTTTGTTGAGTTTCTTAGATGTTTACATTCATGTCCTTCACCAAATTTGAGAGGTTTTTAGCCATTATTTATTTAGATATTCTCTCTGCTCCTCTCTCTTTTCTGGGATGCCTGTGATCCATTTGTTGGTCTATTTGATGGTATCCCTCAGGTCCCTTATGCTCTCTCTTCACTAAGTCTTTTCTTTCTATTCCTCAGATGTGACAATTTCCATTTCCTGTCTTCTGGTTCACTGATTGATTCTTTTGCTTGCTCATAGCTCTCTTTGAGTCCCTATATAGTAATCATTTTAGTTATTGTACTTTTCAGCTCCAGAATTTTTTTTATTTCTTTTCAGGTTTTCTGTCTGTCTCTCTTCTTTTTAAGATTTATTTGAGAGAAGGAGAGAGAGCATGTGCACCCAGGAGTGGGAGGAGGGGCAGAGGGAGTGAGAGAAAAGCAGATTCCCTGCCAGAGGGAGCCCAACAAGGGGCTTGATCCCAGAACCCTGGGATCATGACCTGACCTGAAGGCAGATGCTTAACCAACTGAGCCACCTAGGCATCCCCCACCTTTTTTTTTTTTTAAGATTTTATTTATTTGAGAGAGATAGAGAGAGAATGCATAAGCGGTGGGGAGGGGCAGAGGGAGAAGGAGAAGCAGACTCCTTGCTGAGCAGGGAGCCTGACTCACGGCTCAGTCCCAGGACCCTGAGATCATGACCTTAGCAAAAGGCAGATGGTTAACCAGCTGAGCCACCCAGGTGCCCCAGATTTTCTATCTCTTAATTGTTTTTATCCATTTTATTTATACACTGTTTTCTTGGCTTTCTCCACATCTTCTTTTAGTTCTTTGAGCATCTTTAATACCAGTGTTTTAAAGTCTTTGTCTAGTTGGTCTGCCATCAGGTCTTTTAAAGGGATAGTTTCTGTTGAAATTTTTCCCCCTCTGAATGAACATACTTTCCTCTTTCTTTGTACACCTTGTGATTTTGTTGTTGTTGAAAAATGAACATATGAAGCTGGTGATGTGGTTCATTAACTCTGGAAATCAGATTCTCCCTCTTCCCCAGGTTTGCTGTTTTTGTTATTTGTTCATTAATTCATCCTCCCTCCCTCTCTCCCTCCTTTCCTTCCCTTCCTCTTATTGTAGACGGTTTCTGTGCCAAGGATCATCCTGAGGTGTAAATTTTTTTTTTTAAGATTTTATTTATTTATTTGACACAGAGAGAGAGAGATTACAAGTAGGCAGAGAGGCAGGCAGAGAGACAGGGAGAGGAGGAAGCAGGCTCCCTGCTGAGCAGAGAGCCCAATGCGGGCTTCGATCGCAGGACACCAAGATCATGACCTGAGCTGAAAGCAGAGGCCTCAACCCACTGAGCCACCCAGGCGCCCTGAGGTGTAAATTTAAGGCCTTTCTCAGATCTTTTCTGAGACTTTGCCTTTCTCCGTGCATGTGTGGTCACTTTTTAATTTTTCCTGTACAATACATGCATTTGATTAAAAAAAATTTTTTTTTTAAACTAATGTCTAGGGACGCCTGTGTGACTCAGTTGGCTAATCATCTGCCTTGGGCTCAGGTCATGATCCTGGGGTCCTGGAATCGAGCTCTGGGTTAGGCTCCTTGCTCAGTAGGGAGTCTTCTTTTCCCTCTCTCTCTGCCCCTCTTCCTGCTCATGTGTGCGTGCTCTCTCTCTCTCTCATGTAAATAAATAAAATCTTTAACAACAAAAAATCTAATCTCTACACCCAACATGTGGCTTGAATTTACAACCCTGAGATCAAGAGTTGCAATGCTGTACTGACTGAGCCAGCCAGGTGCCCCTCTGTGCATTTGCTTTTGTATGGCCTAGTCATTAATTTCTGCATCCCAAAGGGGGAAAATGAGAAATCAGTGAAGGTGTGTGTGTGTGTGTGTGTGTGTGTACGCGCGTGTTCATGACTGGGGGCAGGGATGAGTAGCTGCTACTGTGCTAAGAGCTGAGATTGACCACAGTCCACTGCAGTTTACCATTTACCATACAAGTCTCTCTGGAAGTTGGAAGCCTTCAGTAGACTCCAGAGTTCCAAAATAGTTATATCAAACAGATTATGCCACTGTAGTTGTCTAGACGGGAAGACAGATTTGTGGTGCTTCCTACTCTACCATTTTCCCAGAATCCTCTACCCTAGAGATTACAGTTTACATCCTTGATTTATCAGTCTAATGTAAACTGGGTGTTTTGCATTTTTATTTTTTTTAATTTATTTTTAAAGATTTTTATTTATTTATTTGACAGAGATCACAAGTAGGCAGAGAGGCAGGCAGAGGGAGAGGGGGAAACAGGCTCCCTGCTGAGCAGAGAGCCCAATGTGGGGCTTGATCCCAGGACCCTGAGATCATGACCTGAGCCAAAGGCAGAGGCTTAACCCACTGAGCCACTTAGGCGCCCCTACATTTTTTTTTTTAACTTTTTTTTTTTTTTTTTTTAAGTAGACTCCATGCTCAGTGTGGAGTCCAGGGCAGGGCTTGAACTCAGTGACCCTGAGATCAAGACCTGAGCTGAGATCGAGTTAGATGCTGAAGCAGCTGAGCCACCCAGGTGCCCTTCTTTTATCTTCTTGAAGGGCAGTGCAAGGACCATAGAATGCTTAACTCCACTTAACCCTGTGTGCTCCCTTTGTGCCTTTGTTGTTCCCTATTTTAAGTCTTAACATGTATTAATTCCTATAAGAAACTGCTGTCGTACACATTTATTTCATCTGGATTTATTCACATTCGCCCATATTATTGCTCTTCATTCCTTTGTTCACCTGGTGAGTTTCTGTCTGGGTTTATTTTTTTCTGCCTGAAGAATACCCTTTGATACTTCTTTCAGTATAGGCCTGCTAGTCAGGGGTCTGTCTGAAACTTTTATTTCAAGTTTATTCATCCTTTTTAAATATTTTATTTATTTATTTGAGAGAGAGAAGAAGAGAGAGCATGCGAGCATGAGAGGGGTGAGGGTCAGAGGGAAAAACAGACTCCCCGATGAGCAGGGAGCCTGACGCAGACTCTGTCTGGGACTCCAGGGTCATGACCTGAGCTGAAGGCAGTCACTTAACCAACTGAGCCACCCAGGTGCCCTTCAAGTTTATTCTTATAAGTTATTTTTATTGGGTATAGAATTCTAGGTTGTACTTACTTTTTTCCAGCACTTTAGAAGATTGTCATTGTGTTTTGGTTTCTTCTCCTTTCTTAGTAGCAGGTTAATTTTCAGTATCATTGTAACCTACTTTTTTCCCCCAGGCTGTTTTAATTGTTTTCTCTTTTTCTTTTTCTTTCAGCTATTTTATTGTGACGTTCCTAAGTATGAAGTTTTTCTTTGTTTCTTAAAGTTTAGTCTGTTTAGGATTTTTAGCACTTCTTGAACCTGTGACTTGCTGTATTTTGTTAATTTTAGACAGTTCTCAGTCACTCTTTAGTTACTGTTTCTATTCCAGTCTCTTTCTTCTTTCTTTCTGGAATTTCACTTTTCTTGTATGTTCTGTGTCTCTGTCCCTTAGCCTCTAGTCTGTGTTTCCCAAATTGTTATATTTTGTGCTTACTTAAAAAAAATATATATATTTATATAAAAATATATTAAATATACTACTATATTATCAATAGTATATTAATATATATTATTTATTATATAATATACAGTAATATATATTAATAATATATTAAATATATTATATAATATATATTTTATAAAAATGTATATATTTATTTACTTATTTAAAAGGATTATTTATTTGAGAGGTGTGTGCGTGTGCACAGTGAGTGAGAACATGAGTTGGGGTGAGGAGCAGAGGGAGTGGGAGAAGCAGGCTCCCCGCTGAGCAAAGCGTCGGACATGAGACTTGATCCCAGGACCCTGGGTCATGGCCTGAGCAGAAGGCAGATGCTTAACCAGCTGAGCCACCAGCTCCTCCAACTTCAGTTTTTTGTTTTTTTTTTTTAAAGATGTCATCTATTTCAGAGAGAGAGAATGAGAGAGCGAGAGCACAAGTGAGGGAGGAGCAGAGGGGGAGGGAGAAGCAGACTTCCCTGTGAGCAGGGAGCCCAATCATGACTCAAAGGCAGATGCTTAACCGACTGAGCCACCCAGGCACCCCCTCCCATCCCCCAACTGCAGTTTTATTCTTAATTTCTAGGGTATGGCCTTTTGGAGTCCAAACTCAAAGAAATGGTCGTTTACTGGCTGCTGTTCTTTCTCCATCTCCCCAGTGGCAGTATTTGAAATCAGAGCTTATAATCCAAAACCATGAGCCTGTCAGATGCATTATTCAGTTTCTCAGCCTCTTAGTGCTTTCCTCTGGGATTGGCAAATAACCTCTGGGGAAAAGTGACCCCAAGAGCTGTATTTCCCTTCCTAAGCCTCAGTCTCTGCCCGGTCTTGTTAGTTCTTGAGTTCCTTCAAGCAGATTTTGTTAATATTTTGTTTAGATTCTCTGATTGTCCTCAGCGGGAGGGGTCTCTGTTACTTAATTTATTACTAGAATAGAAGTAGCTTCTACTTCTCTCATTTAGCTGTAGTACAGTGTCTTTAGTCTTTTGTGATTTCAGCATCTATGGAAATAATTCATCCAGAGCAACTCTGAATGGCTGGACAACTATTAAACACCTGTGGCCCTGATCCTTCAAATACTTTGGCTTCTTAATTCTTTGACCTCTCTCCCAGCTCTCATGTTCTCTACCCTATCTTGGCTACCCAGTCCCTTGAATTACTATTACCTGAAGAACGTCTGCCACTTCATTTGCAAACTTAGCACTCTGACTGCCTCTTCCAGACTTTATAGTTCACACCTTCCACTATCCCATTTCCTGCAGTCTTCAACCCCATCGTAAATTTCAGTTCATTGTTCCACCACCTTTCCCATCACTCTGTCTTTGTTGACCTTAAATTCCATAGTCGTTACAGTATGTCTTCCACTCATATTCTCTTGTTTTCCTCTCATTTCATGTATAATCTTGGCTAAGACACAGTCTGTCTTAGCCTGAATTCCCTGGAAAAGAGGGCATGAGCGTATGTGCTGATGCTTTATTTGTAGTTAGAGTGAGGAGGGAAAAATGATGAGGCAGAGCAGGAGAGAGAACAGAGATGAAGTGGTATGTTTCCAAGCCATTACAGTTTCACGAAAACCTTAGTGGCTGACTGCTGGGCCATGCTGGGAATCTCTAGGGAGTGAGTCATGGCACCTCTCGGAGCACCCCCAGGTGGTGAGGGGCAGGCAGGTATGTGGAGAGGACAGCTGAGAAATTTGTTGGTTCTTTCCCATTTCCTGTCTCTTAATGGTCAGAGTTGCCCCCATAGGGTCTTAACTATTCTCTGCTTTCAGGCAAGTTCTGGAGAAGCGCTGAGTTTGGGTGTTAGAGCTGCTGTGGCTTTGGTCACCGTGTGCATGGTGAAGGCTGCCAGTGTTCAGACTTCAGCCCTGGGGGAGTCAGGGACACCTGGTGATGTTAGGAGAGAAGACGTGGGCAGTGGGCTGAGGCCTTATGATCGCCTGAAGCGTGTAGGTTTCTGCGAGGCATGGGGGGGCTACTCCAGCTGGGAAGTAGAGCAGCGGGCAGGCAGAGTGGATTTGGGGGAGGGCACGTGAACTGCATCTGTTAAACTTGTTTAATCCGGTCTTTTGCTTATTTTTTTGCTTGTGTCCAGACAGCTGAATGCGACTGAGAAATCATACTGACTAATCTCACATAAAATCATGAACACTAAAATCACGTAGGCCCATTATAGGTTATATTCTGTTTCCCTAATCTAGTTACTGTCCTGGTTAGTATTTGAATATCTCACTTGAAATCTTCCATTTTTCTTTCCTCTTTTTTCCTTTACTTAAGTGGGAACAAAAATGGAAGCAATTGGAAGAGAACTTCCACAGGTTCCCATTGCTGTAGGTGCCACCTTCCCACCTCTGTGCCTAATCCTCTGCCTTGTCTCTGTTCCCAGCCAGGACCACCTCCGCATGTGCGTTATTAGACCCTTTCACCTTTGATACCACGCCAGTGGTTTACCTTTTATTTGCATCATAAACTTTTCTTCTCTGTTGTGTATATAGCAGGCTGTTGTATCTCCCTTGTTTAGAAAAGTTTTTCTTGATAATTGTCTATATTTTGTTTTCCATTCTTTTCTCATATTCTCCTCTTGAACACATTTCTTTCTTTCTTTCTTTTTTTTCCCCTAAGATTTGATTTATTTGACACAGAGAGAGAGATCACAAGTAGGCAGAGAGGCAGGCAGAGAGAGAGGGGGAAACAGGCTCCCCGCCGAGCAGAGAGCCCAATGCGGGGCTCAATCCCAGGACCCTGAGATCATGACCCAAGCCTAAGGCAGAAGCTTAACCCTCTGAGCCACCCAGGTGCCCCTTGAACACATTTCTTTCAGACTTTTGCCCCCACTGCTTCTCCAGAATTGCTCATGAAGTGAGCTAGTGACCTCCATGTTGGGAAATCCAATGTCAGCTTGCAGTCCTCACTTTATTTACCCCAGGACCCAAGTAGATTACTCCTCTTTGAAACCTGATCAGTTAGGGTTCTCCAGAGAAACAGAACCAATATGATGTATATGTTAAAAAGATTTGTTATAAGGAATTGGTTCATATGACTGCGGAGGCCGAGAAGTTCTGAGATCTGCTAGCAAGCTAGAGGCACAGGAGGGATTCTGATGGTAGGTGTAGTCTGAGTCCAAAGGCTTGAAGAGAGAACTAGTGTCCCAGCTCAAGCTGTGAGGCTGGAGAGGTGCCCTCTTACTCAGCCTTTTTGTTTAAATTCAGGCCTTTACCTGATTGGAAGAGAGCCACCCACATTTTGGAGGGCAATCTGCTTTACTCAGTTTACCAGTTCAAATGTTAATCTTGTCCAAAAATACTCTCACAGATGCACCAGAATAATGTTTGACTAATATCTGGGCACCCTACAGCCTGGTCGAGTTAAATTAACCATCACAAAACTCTTTCTCCCCTAAGACACCTAGAACAAGATGTCAGTTTATTCTGTAGGAGATCTAGTCCCCTGTCCCCCCGACCTCAGCTGCAGCTGCTCCTTTCTTTAGTCTAGTCACAGGTGCCTACCTGCTCTTTTTTGACCATTGCCAGATGTGTTCCTGCCTTAGGGTCTCTGCACTCATTTTTCTTCTGCCTCCAGTGCTTTTTCCTTGCTTCTCTACCTCTCTCTCCCCTTATCCTTAATCCATTTAGCTCATGCTCTTACTTCTTTCCTTCTGCTTTGAAATGTCACACTCTCACTGAGGCTTTTCCTGGTCAATCCATCTAAAAATTTCAGCTGTGTCCCTGGTGTTTCCTGTTCCCCTTACTTGCTTTATTTTTTCTCACTCAGTCTTACCATTATCCACATACTTCCTTACTTACCTGATTTCTCGCCCAACTCCTCCGGCCAGAAGGTAAGCTCTGTGAGGTAAGGGCCCAGCTTCTAGAAGAGCGGCTGGTGCAAGTGTCTCTCAGTAACCACTTTCTGTTTGTTTAAAAACATGGACAGCAACTCTTTCCAGTAAGTTTACAAAATAGAGGTTTTTAGCCCAAGTTCTCAGCAGTAAGTACCTTTATTGGCTCATAGATGCTTTTTTTCATATGTCTTTTATAGATATGCCTATTATAGCCTAACTGGATAAGTTGATGTAATTCTGAAGGCACCTTGCCATCCTTCTCAGCTTCTTTCCTTCTAGTTGTGTGTGTAAGAACCAGCACTGTGCTGGAGAGTTTTACAAATAAGATCTTATTTAATTCTTGGAGCAATCGTACTGTACAAGTGGTATCATCCCCATTGTGCAGACGATGAAACAGATTTAGAAAGCTTAAACAACTTGCCTGAGGTCTCCACTGGTAAGTGGGAGAATCCAGCTTGATCTATATTGTTCTTATATGAGATGCCACTTCCTACAGAGATGTTTTGTGTCTTGCAGGATCTTAGGCAAGTTGGGCATGCTATTTAACCCCTTATAGCCATAATAGTGTTAAATATCCAAAGTGCTCAGTGTATACTTGGCACAGAGAACCATTCAAAGCTGGGAATTCTCTCTTGGATTAGTATAAAAATAACTCAACATAGAGTCTTTCTCAGCTTTAGCCTTCCCACATCTTCCTAGGCTCAGTCCTTCTATTAGGTTTCTGGATCGGCGGTACATACCTTGTCTAGAAGATTAGGAGGGTAGTGGTGTCTGCCAGCATGAGGGATCGTGCCCTTTCTGGCTCAGGTTATTAATCAGCTCCATCTACCTGTGGGGTATTCCTGGAGGAATTACAGGAGTCTCCTTTTCCCTCATAGGAACGTGTAACAAACCACACAGATTTCATTGTTTGAAATAACTATTATTTTATGATTCTTGCTTAGTTGGACAGTTGTTCTGCTGGGTTCGCTTGGAGTGTCTCCTTCAGTTGCTTTGTGGAGTTGGTGTCATTAGGTGGCTTCATTGAGATGTTGGGACAGCTGGACCTATTTTTGTCTCTATGTAATCTCAAGGCCTATCTTTCTCCCAGTGGGAGAAGCCTCTAGTGGGATAGTCAGATTTCTTACCTAGTGATGACTCAGGGCTCCCCAAAGCAAGCATTTCAAGAAGGAGGAAACAGAAATTGCTAGTCCTTTGGAAGTGTTAAGCCCAGAACTGGCACATTATCACTTCTGCCACACTTCCTTGGTTAACATGAGTCATGGCCCAGCTTGCATTCGTTGTGAGAGTTGACTAGGCAGGCTGTGGGAGTAGGTTTACTGGGAGTAGACAAGCCCAAACTACTACTTTTTTTGTGTGTGTGTGAAGATTTTACTTATTTATTGGACAGCGCACAAGCAGGAGGAGCACAGGGAGAGGAAGAAGTACACTTCCTGCTGAGCAAGGAGCCTGTTGCAGGACTGGATCCCAGGATCCTAGGATCATGACCCAAGCCGAAGGCAGACACTTAACCTACTGAGCCTCCCAGGCGCCCCTAGCCCAAACTCCTTTTGAGAGTGAACAAAGGGCCTATGAAGAATTATGCCAGGTTGACAGGTGTAAACTGGAACTGTCCAGAACTAATCTGGACTTATGGTCATCATAGTCGTACTCGGTGCCCTGGAGGAAGCAAGAGATAGGTATTACTCTGAATCTCTGTGTGTGATCTTCCTGATGTGAAAATAGGACCATGTTCAGTATGCTGGTCATGTTTTTTTTGTTTTGTTTTTTAAGATTTTATTTATTTATTTGTTGGAGAGAGAGTGCACGTGAGAGCATAAGTAGGGGGAGCAGTAGGGAGTGGGAGAAGCAGACCCCCTGCTGAGCCAGGAGCTTGATTGGGGGCTCTATCTCAGGACCCCAGGATCATGACCTGAGCTAAAGGCAGACGCTTTGCCAACTAAGCCACATAGGTGTCCCAGGCTGCTCGTGTTTTAAATTGAACATGACTTCTAAACACAACCCAGCAACTTTGTTCGGGTGCTCAATGACTATAGAAGGAATCACTCTAACAGTGGAGGAAGAAACTGGCTTTTAACTTACTGAGATGATTTTGTTGGTCTCCAGTGGGTGGCTTTCCTGAGGTATTTTTCAAGATTAATTTTGATCATGTGTCACTTCCACCTTATGTATCTTGGAATCCTCTCCTAAGATCTAGCTGCGTTCTGCAGTTAATCAGATGATCTCAGAGGTCTCTTCCAGATCTAAAATCCTGTTCTATCTTATAGAAAGTTGGTATAAGTACCCAGACAACAATTGGAGAATGGTGATAAAGGCTTTCATACTTTGGATATGATCTGGGGCCAGGTGGGAAGCTAGAAAACTGTATGTGGTAAAGTTGCTTTACTCTATACTGTGAAGAAAAGTTAGCTTGCAATCCAAAATGGCATTTTTTCTTAGAAGAATATTGAGTCTTAAAGATTGGCTGTAAAAGATAATTCTAAAATTAAAAATCGCGCTTTTCTATACAATAGATGCTAGATTTCTGAGGCCTGCCTTCAAGATCCCATTTTGAAGTGAGGTGCTCCCAGCATGTCTCGTGCTTGTGCGCCCACACGTGACTGTGCTTCAGGATGTAGTGTGAGGGTCTGTGTTGTCTTTCCTCAAGTTGTTCACTGGGGGAGAGGGTGTCATTCCTGTGGAATGCGTACCTGATGCCGTTCTGGGTCTTGCCCTGGTTGGGGAAAGGTCAGTGAAAATTCTTGACTTGAATGCAGTATAATAGTCCTTATTAATCCCACTCCAGTAGAAGAAACAAAACAGACCTCTCCAAACCAAGTTCTACAGATTTGAATAGTTGTGACATCTTTTTGGCTGAACAAGTCACTAGTATGACTATAGTTATGTGACTTTCTGCCATCTCAGAGCACCGGGTTCCCACTGATTTTATGTAATGTATACCAAATAAATATTCTATATGTTTATGATGTTTTTATCCCACAGCATGTTTTATAGTACATCTTTTAATGATGCAGCAGCTCTAAAACTGGTGACATTTGTAATAAGGAAGCCTAACCTCATGTATTGCTGTTGGTCTACTTCTAGGGTAGGGGAGGAAGGTGGGTTGGTAAATCAGGATGACAGACTCTTCTTTGCAGTTGTTTAAGTTCATTTATATTGAGATTCAGGGAAAACATTTACTTTTAAGATGACTTTGGGACAGGTAATGTTTATTTAAGAACTATTAAATAGGGAAAGGATTACCATTTGTAGAGTATCTTTTATGTGTACTCATTTTTAGCTGTCTCGTGAAGAACAACATGCTGTTTGATACGTGAGGGAATGAAGATTGACGTACCCAGGGGTGTATTATAGGTAGTAATTGTCAAACCTTGGATTTGAGCTCAGATTTGTTTGGCTTTAAAATGCTCGTGGTCCATCCCCTCCCTCACTCCCTCCAGCCCATTTTAGTAGTTCCCAACTACTCTACTTTATCTTCCATCAAATACATAGATTCAGGCTCGATGGAAAAACTGTTACAATGGGCTATATTGCCTTCATATCTGTCTATCTATCTATCTATCTATCTATCTATCTATCTATCTATCTATCTATCTAATCTTTCTTTCAATCATTCATTATTTTTAAGATTTTATTTATTTGTCAGAGAGACAGAGCATGGGCACAAGCAGGGGGAACAGTAGAGGCAGAGGGAGAAGCAGGCTCCTCGCTGAGCAGGGAACCCAGTGTGGGACTTGATCCCAGGACCCTGGGATCATGACCTGAGCCGAAGGCAGACGCTTAACGACTGAGCCACCCAGGCGCCCCTCAAAACTTTTTAATAATTGGATATAGTAGTCCATGGAATAGAATATTACCAGGCATACCAGCTCCTTATTGTTGTCAGTGTTTGGGTTCAAAATTTATTTTTCTTGGGGTGCCTGGGCGGCTCAGTAGGTTAAGTGTCTGCCTTCGGCTCAGGTCATGATCTCAGGGTCCTGGGATCAAGCCCCATATCGGGCTCTCTGCTCAGCGGAGAGCCTGCCTCCCCCTCTCTCTGCCTGCCTCTCTGCCTACTTGTGATCTCTCTGTCAAATAAATAAATAAAATCTTTTAAAAAATTGTTTTTCTTAGGGGGTTGGTCAAAATGGATGAAGGGGAGTGGGTGGTTTGGCTTCCAGTTATGCCATAAGTGATGGGGAATGAAAGGTACAGCAAAGGGAATACAGTCAGTGGTACTGTGATAGTGTATGGTGACAGGTGGAAGCTACACTTGTCGTGAGCACAGCGTAACACACAGAATATAGTGGTGGAATCACTGTGTAGAACATCTGAAACTAACGTAACGTGTGTTAACTATGATTTAAAAAACACTTTCTCTTTACCAGATCATTTTAAAATGGTTTTGGGGAGGGGCGAGGCAGCAAAGCAAGATTTATTGAGCGATAGCAAAGTGACAGTACAAAGTTCCTGAGGGGGGAGACGACCCTAGAAGGTTGCTCAAAAAGTGTTGGGTTTTTTGTTTTTTTTCCATTTTATAAGCAACTTGAGAGGAATCTTCATGTAGTTATAACAGTTCCCTATTTTGGATTATTTCTGTATATTCCCCAAAGAGAATTTACTGGGTCAAAATGTACAAACATTTTGAAGATTTTAGACATTGCCAGATTGCTTTCCAGAAGGTGTATATTATGGTATTTTAGTGTATACCAGCAGTATATTGCAGCCCGTATTGCTATATAATCTAGCTTGCAGTAAACAGATAAGCTTAATAAGCAGAAGATTGCCATGTTTCATAAGTATTCTCCAGTTTCCAGACAGGTGGAACATTTCCTGTGTACTTTTGTGAATTGTCCTTCTGTCTTTTTCCCATTAAACAGGGTTTTTATGGTTTTATTAGTTTGAGATACTTAGTCACCTGTTAAAACTATGTTATCCTGAGAATGCTTGTCTTTTTTTTTTTTTTTTAGATTTGTTTATTTTACAGAGAGAGCGTGAGCAAGAGCACAAGCAGGGGGAGCGGCAGGCAAAGGGAGAGGGAGAAGCAGACTTCCTGCTGAGCAGGGAGCCAGATGCAGGGCTCAATCCCAGGACCCTGGGATTATGACCTGATGCGAGGGCAGATGCTTAACTGACTGAGCCACCCAGGTGCCCCTGCTTGCCTTTCTTAAAAAGTAAATTTTAAGTCCAACGTGGGGCTCAAACTCATGGTCCCAAGATCCAAGAGTTGCACGTTCTACCAGCTGAGTAAGCCAGGTACCCCAGTGCTTGCCTTTTTAATACTTTGAGGTTTTTAAAGTCAAATCTGTGGTTTATTTTGCATGTGTTTCTAAGTCTTCCTTCCTGTCCATTTCTCTTAGTTTTTCTCATGTGGGTTGTAGATTTTTCTTCATGCTTGTTTCTAAAATCTAACAAAAAATAATAGAAGTAGTTTATGTTTATATTAGAATGTGTATATATGTATACAGAAATGAGCTAAAGACAGCTATATTTCTTCATAATAGGTATATAGAGTGTATGAATTTAATCATAATTTGACCCTAATGATGGACATTTGCTTGTTTCTTATATTTTCTGTTAGAACTAATTCTGCATGATTGTCTTTCTAATATAACCTCTGCTCACTTCGATTAACTTTTCTGTGGAGTAGATTTCTAGAAGTGGAGTAGTTGGATCAAAATTTAGATACCAACTACCAAGCTGCCTTCTGCAGAGACTGCTTTTCATTCAGTGCAGATGTTAAAAATGTCCTTCTTCGAAGAGTAGTTGTTAGTGCTTTTAACTAGCGAACTTAAGCATCTATCTGTTCATATATTTGTACACCATTTATTTTTTCTTCCTGTGTACTGCCTATCTGTGACCTTTGCCCATTTCTTGTTTTTACTGATTTATGGGAACTCTTTGTATATTAAAAGGACTAGGTCTTTGATAGAAGTTTTGTAAATGTTTTTTTTTTTCTTTTTTTTTTTAATTTACTTGACAGAGAGATCACAAGTAGGCAGAGAGGCAGGCAGAGAGAGGAGGAAGCAGCCTCCCCACTGAGCAGGGAGCCCGATGCGGGCCTCGATTCCAGGACCCTGAGATCATGACCTGAGCCAAAGGCAGAGACTTTAACCCACTGAGCCACCCAGGCGCCCTGTAAATGTTTTCCTTTGGGGGATGTATGGGTAGTTTGTAGAATAGTTTTAAATTTTATGTAGTCAGATTTATCATTTTACTTATGAATTCTGTGATTGTTAGTCTCTAGTTTTTGACAGACGGCTAAGAGAAAGATGGTTTAAAAAACGTATATGCCTTTTTTTATGCTTTTAGAAGTTTTACAATTTAGGAAAAAAGTATTTGAACTAAAGAAGAGTGTCTTTAAATTACTCTGTGGGAGCGTTCCTTTATTTTCTCTAGTTGCAGTGGGTCTAAATTTAGTTTTTTATGGTTCTTACAGTGTTTAAACCTTGGAAATAAATATCCACCCAAGTTGTCTTACAAAATAATATATATTAGTTATAATAAAAAATAATTATCTTCACAATTTGGATCTTGTATTTCTTTTAGTTCAAATGTCAGTACTTAAAAAAAATGTTTTAGAAAGCCAATAAAAACGTTTAACTTACCCCAGATTTCAGGTTTAAAATGTAGAGTGGGATCCTACCTTTTGTTCAAGCCAATGTGATACATTTGCTACATCAGAAAGAGCTATGTACCAGTCCTGGGAAGAGAATACAAACAAATAGCCCAAAGTCAGTATCAGCTGATGCAGAGGTGGTTGCTAAAGTTTTATTGACAGTTGTGTTCAGGAATATTGGGTGAGAGCAGGTTTAAGGAGGGAGTTTCTAAGTGGAAGGCTGTTTGAGACTTGTAGGGAATGGAGAGATGGGGGTTTTGGGTTTTTTTTTTAAGTACTCTCTCCACCTAGCCTGGGACTTGAACTCATGACCCCAAGATCAAGAGTCGCATGCTGCCCTGACTGAGCCAGCCAGGCACCCCTGGAGAGGTGGATTTAAATGGGAAGGGTGCTGGATGTTATTCCTACCTTTATAGTGTTGTTTTCTGCCCATGTTTTAAATACAATTCTCTTGGGATTCTTTTCTTGATTTGTACAGCTGCCGCTGTACTGTTCCTGATTGTATCCATGGGGACACCAGTAGGATGACATGAGTTTGTGACTTGTTGCTAAGCAGATCTAGCTTGGAACGTATTAAAATTTTCTCATTAAAAGGTGTTTGGATGTTTTACTTTCTGTGGGGGAAGGTAACCAAACAGGGTAGTTTGGAATTACAACTGTGAAATTGTGTAAACCCTTTTAGTAGAAAGGACTGGTTCTGTTTTTAATTATTTTAATGTTTGAAAGGGAAGAGGGTTAGTTGAAATAACTCGTGTTCTGTAAATTTGGCCTCTTAGCTTAAAAGGTCAGTATTCAGGTGTGTATAAACTACATGTGAACACCTGATCCACCCTAGAGGGTACATAACATTCCAGAATAAGGACAGATATTTTGGGTAGTCCTTCTGACTCCAAAAGACTTGGGAGTCCAACCATGGAAGCCTCCTGGAGATTGAGATACTGGACTCTTATTTTGGTTGACATTTTAATTTTTTTAATTAAAAAAAAATTTAATAGGTAGTGTGTCATTGGTATAAAACAACTAAATTTTAAAAAGATACACAGTAACACAATTGGTGTCTTACCTATGTTTTCCAAGTCACACAGTTCCCTAGAGGCTACCATGCTTATTACCCCCTTATCTGATTATAACTTAAAGAATTATTTGAATAGTTATGTAATAATAATGGATGATATTTATGCATTTCTATGTGCCAGCCACTGTGATAGTACATTACAGGACACTCTTAGGAAGTAGTCAATTTTAACTCAAACTCAGTTAACTCAATTTTACTGACAAGGAAATCAAGGCTTAGAGAAGTTAAGTCATTTGCACAAGATTTAATATTTCTTACTCACTAGATTGTCTGCTCTAAGAAAGGAGGGTCCATACTTTATTTCTGCTTTATTCCCTGTATATAGCATAGTTCCTATGGGGTTTGGGTAGTGTGTCAAGTATAGCATGAAGGCTGGTTTTTTACAAAGATGGTTTTACCTTCATTTATTAGCTTTGAACCTGTATAGCTATGACTCAAACTCCTCTTCGGAGAGAAGTCACATTGAGTTTGGAGTATCATTGAATCCGCGTATTTATCAAGAGAACCTTGCATTTTTGGATTTCGTGTTAGGAACATTTGAGAGAAATCTCTCATAATTTGAGAAAGCCCAGTGTTTGGAGATGAGGGTAGTTCACGTAGGGATTGAGATACTGTATCTAGATTCGCCCTGTGTCTTTTCAGGTTCTTGATCTAAGTGAAGGATAAGTAGGAATTGAAGGGATCAAATAAAAGGAACAAACTCCAGTGTTAAATGTCAATATTAACGAGTATCTGTGGTCTTGGAAATCTACACTTAGTATTAGTTGTATGTAGTGCCTCCAATTTTTTACTTATAAATAATAGAAAATAAAAATTTACAGTTTGATAGGCTTATGGAGATTATTTGGCAAGAGGAAAATGAGGGACAGTTCAATTCCATAGATAATTATTAAATTATTTTCTTCATTTGTTAAGTGGGCTTAATATTTATCTCACAGGGTTGATCTAGAGGATTAGAGATAATCTTTATGGAAGTCTTGGGCTGATGATTTTTTGGAGACTATTTATTTGCCGGGGAGAGAGAGAGAGAGAGAGCACACTTGCAGGCGAGCCCTGTGGGGGCACAGCAGGCAGAAGCAGGTTGCCTGCTGAGCAAGGAGTTGGGCTGATGATTTAATAGTAATACTAATGGTTAAACTTGCTGGGCATTTAGCATGTGCTAGCATAGTATGGGGAGAAAAAGTATTCTGAGACACCATAGGAGAGATTGGAGAATGGAGTCAGAATGCCATTTTAAACATTTTATACTATCCTGAACTAGAGAGTGAAGGCTCAGAGCATTAGAAACAGAACAGATTTGAGAGGATGTGAACAAACCACACTGGGCTGGCAGAGAGGAAGGGAGGTAAAAAGCCTGAGTTTTGATGCTTTGAGTAATGGAATTCTCTAAACAGTAGAGCAGTCTGGAGATGTCACTCATGTTTTGGAAACTGAAAAAAACAGGTTAATGTAGAGTAATTATCTTGGCAGAACTGAGAAAGCTGAAACCAGAAGGAGAGGTAGGGACACAGTTGGTAAGTAAGTGGATTGCTGCTGCAGAGCCTCCAAGAGGCCTGGGAAGTTGAGGTGCCAGGAGCCTCCCAAGGCCTCCCGTGCCGTGGACGAGGGCAACAGCAGGGCTGACCCAGCGTCGGTGGGAAGTGAAATCCCTAGCTTCTGGCTTTACTCCTGCAACCTAGCAACTGCCCCTTTTCCTATCCCAACAGACTCAGTCCCAGATTGACTCTTGGTAGAGTTGGAACCAGAGTGACACCAGATTTGAAGAGGGAAGGATGGATGGGGCTGGACATGGGAGTGTGGGAAGGTGCAGAGATTCAGTGAAAGCTTGTGTGTTGAATGGTGAGAACCCCAGAACATCCCCCAAATTCTTGCAGCCTGGTTTATGCCCTTTAAGCAGCAGATAGAAGACTCTTCTTTGGGAGAAAAGTGGCCCAGATATAAATGTCAACAGTCTTGACAGTTGTCACCCTGTATTCAACTTATTTTTGCCATTTCTATTGCTTTAAAATGACAACAGTCATTTTCTTATTTTCACAGTTTCTGATGGTCAGGATTTTGGAAGGGTTCATCGGGGCAGTTCTGACTCAAGTTTCTCTTCAGGTTGTGGTCATCTGGTGACCGAAGCAGAATGGGCCAGCCACACATCTTTTTCATGTTTCAAGGGGAGGCAGTGTAGATTCTGTCTCTTGATAGATGTTAAATCAAAGTCAGATTGTAGGGGCTCCTGGTTGGGTCAGTCAGTACAGCATCTGACTTTTTTTTTTTTAGTTTTATGGTTTAATTAACACAAATATGACATGTACATAGCTGTCTATTTATTTTCTTTGCTGTGCAGCCGGGCATTGGGATTGGCGACTGATGCCCAACTGGGCTGTTCATTCCACAATGGCTTGGCAGTTCTTGGAGGAGACATTGTGAGCAGTCTCTGTATAGTAAAATTTGTTGCACGTCGGCAGCACTTCTTGACGTTGTAGACTAGGAACTTACTTCCAGAAGCCACTGGGTGTGCTTTGTTTTCTGGTTGCTCCCATAACCAGTGTTGGACATCAAGATCTAGCCCTTGAATCTTCTGTGCACCCTAATGTTAATGCCTCTGGGTTTCTGCTAGTTGTGCTTAATTTTGACATACCAGTCGGCCTGGTGCTTGATGAACTTCTTGGTCCTCTTTAAAGATTTCATTTATTTATTTGAGAGGGAGAGAGTGCAAACACAAGCAGGGGAGCGGCAGGCAGAGATAGTGCAGGCTCCCCGCTGAGCAGGGAGCCCCATGCGGGGTTCAGTCCCAGGACCCTGGGATCATGACCTGAGCTGAAGGCAGACGCTTAACCGACTGAGCCTCCCAGGTGCCCCTTCTTGGTCCTCTTTCTAATGATTTTGGGCTTCACCAGAGGTCTGAGGGCAGCCGTGATGCCGAGTAAGAGATGTCACCTCCATAGGCAGCACCGAGAAAGAGCAAGCATCCGACTCTTGATCTCAGGGGTTGATCTGGGGTGTTGTGAACTCGAGCCCCACACTGGGTGTAGAAATTACTTTAAAAAGTCAGATCGTAAGGAGACCATGTAGGATGCTGTTGTGGCCATCTTTGGAAAGTAGGATTTACCATAGTTTATTTACCCCTTGGTTGTACTGTGTTCTGCTATGTGCAGATTATATTCATATTCTCCTTCAGTTCTCCCTAGTGTCATCCCATGACGGCATTAGCTCTAAGTTCAGGGTCTTGTCATCTAAATCAGGCCCAGTTGTGGCTATAGTTCTAGGTCCCAGCACACCTGAACTCAAGAGATAAGTAATCTACCACTCCTTCCAACTTAAAGTGCTGGGCCAGGCTTAGGATAATGGCTGTCAACACA
Organism: Ailurus styani; assembly: GCA_002007465.1. Taxonomy (NCBI): domain Eukaryota; kingdom Metazoa; phylum Chordata; class Mammalia; order Carnivora; family Ailuridae; genus Ailurus; species Ailurus styani. Next base: position 3,485,853 of record LNAC01000192.1, read on the forward strand.
TCTGTTCAGAAAAGGGGAGAAAAGAGGTACAGCAGTCTCTGGTTCGTAGCTTTTCTGAAATCCAGCCAGGCACAACTTGGTAAGGACTCAGTTTTGTTGCCTGGGAGTGACTTCCCCACGGCTCTTGACTCTATTCTCAGAGTTTTCTTTTTTGCCTTCTGAGTTATCCTTTTCCATAAGCAGTGGCTGGTTTTTGTTTTGTTTTGTTTTAAAGTGTGTTAAAATACAGATAACATGGAAATTTACCATCTTAACCATTCTTAAGTGTGCAGTTCAGGGGTGTTAAATACATTCACGATTTGTGCAGCCGTCACAACCATCCACCTGCAGACCTCTTTTCATCTTGTAGAACTGAAACTGTACCCATTGAGCGGACTCCCCGTTCCCCCTTCCCCAACTCCTGGCACTTACTGTTCTACTTTCTGTCGCTGTGATGCTGAATACTTTTAAGTATCTTGTGTGAATGGAATCATACAATTATTTGTGTTTTTGTGACTGCATAGTTCACTTAGCATAATGCCTTCAAGGTTCCTGTTTTCTACCACCATATAACAAGTGTACCCTCTTCTCGAATACACAGAAATATTTTTCTTACTTCCACCAAACCTTTACTGATACTCCTGTTGAGGCCCTGCAGGCTTTCTCTGACAGCCTCCTCAAGGCCTACCAGTTCCTACTGCCACCAGTCCCAAAGCCAGTAGGTTTTTGTGTTTTTGGTTTTTGTTACAGCAACATCTCACTTCCAGGTGCCAAAATATGACACCCCCCCACCCCCGTTTTGTGACTTAAAATAATTTCATGGTTTATCTGGGTCAGGAAGTTGAGGGTAGCTTGGCTGGGTGGTTCTGGCTCAGATCACTTCTGGGGTGGCAGTCAGTTGGTGGAGCTGGAAGAGCCTTGGGCACAGGGCAGGTGAGGCGGTGTGTGCCTGTGATGGGGGCTGCTCTTCTCTCTCCAGGTGGTCTCAGAGCCTCTCCATGAGGTCTCTGTGTGTGGATTAGTTTGTACTCCTGCTTCTGGGCCCTTTAGTTGGTCACACTCATTGTCCAAAGATATGTGTCTCAAGAACTGGCAGGCAGAATGTTTCATCTCTTTATGATTTAGTCTTGGAAGTCATAGCACATCATTTCTGCTATAGTCACAAATTTGCCCAGGTTCAAGGAGGAGAGAACATAGACAGACCCCACCTCTTGAAGGCAAGAGGTCCAGTTGGTTGCACTGTGAGAAGATCATGTGAGGTGGGGATAATGTGGTCAGCTTTAGAAAACACAGTCTGCCGTGGCTCTTAAAGAAACAGATCTGGGTCTGATCACCCTGTAGGCAAGCCTTGCTGCTTAATAAGCTCCCATCTGTGCACATGAACGGCAAGCCTGTTTTTTAGCTAGTACTTCCTTCTTAACTATGACTGAGCAGTCAAAGATCATCATACACATGAAGAAAGCTTCTAACAGTCGAACAAAACAGATATAAAGACACTGAAAAAAGAGGAAATGCAAGTTGCAGAAGGAAAGTTCAAACTTCAAAAACAAGAGGCTTAAAGAACTAAAAGGAAAGTGTTATATTCATGACACAAAAATAGGTTGGGGTTAAAATAGGCAACCATTCAGAAAATAAGAAGAAACTTGGAAAATAGAATAGCAGGGAAATTTTTCAATAGGAAACTGAAGAAATCTTTCAGAAAGTAGTAGACAATGAAAAAGAGACTGGACAATGCTTGGGCCTTGATTGGGTCCTTGATTGACAAATACCTTTTAAGGTGGGAGGAGGAAGTGGGGAAATGTGAATATGGACTGTATATTAAGTGATAATGAATTAATGTTAATTTTTCCAGAGTGTGATAATGGTGCTGTGTTTATGTAGCAGAATGTCCTTATTCTTAGAAGATACATACTGAAGGAGTTGAATGTTACGGTGTCTGCATTCTTCAGATGGTTATGTGTATGTGTGTATGTGGGGGGTAAGAGAGGGCAGGCACAAGAGAGGGATAATTAAAGCTATTATGGCATAACATTAATAATTAATGATGAATACAAAACAGAACAGAAGAGAGTATATCAGAGTTAATGGATCAGTTCAGGAGATCCAACCTCTGAATTACTAGTGGGCGGGGATTAAGAGGGAACAGTGATTAAATTAACACTTAAACATTTTCTAGGACTGAAGGTCATAAATCTCCACATTGAACAGATCTACTGAGTGCCCAGCACAGTGAATAAGAGAAAATATATCCTAGTATATCCCGGTGAGATTTCAGAGCAGTGAGGAGTGAAAGGATCCCAAAATCTTCCAGAGGCAGCAAATCAAGTTATAACAATCGCCTGAGGGTCTGTATGACACTGGAATGTAGGTGACAGTGAATTAGTGCCTTCAGGTGCTAGCAGTGTTCCTTCCCGTGTAGGAGTCTGTGTCAAACTGTGGATGTCAAGTGTGGAAACAAAGATATTTTTTAGACAAGTCTTCCCCTTGACCTCTTCGGGGTGGGGGTTTACTCTCCCCATCACTATATGTGCTGCCTTTTTTGGGACTCTGAGTATAAGGTGCAGATGTGATACTTTATTTTTGTTCTCTGAGGTTTGTTTGTTTTGTTTTTTTAAAGTAGACTCTGTGCCCAATGTGGGGCTTGGACTCATGATCCTGAGATCAGGAGTCGCATGGTCTACTGAGCCAGCCAGGTGCCCCAGAGGGATTTTTTTTTAAATAACAGCTTTATTGAAATATAATTTACCCATTTGAAGTATACATTTAAGTGATTTTAGCCTATTTACAGAGTTGTGCATCCATCACTACAGCTGTTTTAGAACATTTTCATCATCCTAAAAGAAACCCCATACCCACAACCTGTCACTCCCCATTTCCCCCAACACCCAGCCAGAGGCAACCACCAGTCTACTTCCTGTCTCTGGATTTACCTCTTGTGGACACTACCTGTAATAGGATCATATCACATGTGATCCTTTGTTACCAGCTGCTTCCACTCAACACAGTACTTTTAGGTTCATCCGTGTTACAGCATGCATCATTCCTTTGCTCCTCTTTATTGGTGAGTAGTACTCATGTTTATCCACTCATCCGTTGATGGGCATTTGTGTTGTTTCTACTTTTTATTTATTTATTTTTTATTATTTGCCCCAGTGTTCCTACTTTAAAAATTTTTTTTTTAAATTTATTTTTAAGCAAACTATGCCCCAAACATAGTGCTTGAACTCATTACCCCAAAATCAGAAGTCTCATGCCCTACTGACTGAGCCAGCCAGGCTCCCCTGTTGTTTCTACTTTTTAATTCTTATGAATAAGGCTGCTGTGAACATTTGTGTACAAATTTTTGTATGGAAATAAGTGTTCATTTCTCTTGGAAATACCCAGGAGTAGAATTGCTGAGTCATGTTAACTCTGTATTTAACCTTTGAGGAACTGCCAAACTGTTTTCCAAAGTGCCTGCACCATTTTTCATTCCCACAAGCAGTATAGGGAGGGTTCCAGTTTCTCCACATCTTTTTTTTTTTTTTAAGATTTTATTTATTTATATGACAGAGCGTGAGTGCACAAGCAAGGGGAGCAGCAGAGGGAGAGGGAAAAGCAGACTCCCCACTGAGCAGGGAGCCTGATGCAGGGCTCGATTCCAGGACCCTGAGATCATGACCTCAGCTGAAGGCAGATGCTTAACCCACTGAGCCCCCCAGGCACCCCGGCTCCATTATTTTTTAATATGTCACTGTGTATTTCTTATGAATAAGAATGTTTGGCTTTATAACCACAATGTAACTATCAAAATGAAGAAATTGGAATATCAATACAGTGATACCTCTAATACACAAACCCATTTAAATTTCATCATTTGTCCCAGTAATGTTCTTTAAAGGCCCAGAACCGTATTTAGTTGGCATGTCTCTTTTGTTTTCCTTCCATCTGGAATTATTCCTTTGCCTTTCCCTGTCTGTTATGACCTTGATATTTTTGAAGAATACAACTAGTTACTTTATAGAATGTACAGAGAATTGAGTTTGTCTGATGTTTTCTCATGATTACATTCAAGTTTTGTGTTTTGGGGCAGGGATAGCACAGAAGAGATACTATGCTCTTAGTGCATCATAGCAGGAGGTAACACGATGTATAGGTTGGTCCTGTTACTGGCCAAACTAACCTTTATTTCTGGATTTTTAATTGGTGTCTGCCAGGATTCTTCTGCACTGTAGAATTATTTAAGAAATATTTTTATACTAATTCATTTGTAGTAAGCATTTTGTGAGGAAATAGTATGTAGTTTCTAATTCTCTGCCACATATATCTTCCTTTATATCCGTGTAGACTCATGATTTTCCATTTTACTCAGAGGATTACGATTCATAACTATTATTATTTATTTGATGCTCAAATTGTTCCAGCTTTGTCCAGTGAAAGCCCCTTCAAGCTGGCTTCTTTGTCCTCTTGACAGATTTCCACCATTCTTTGAATACTTCTTTGCTTGCTGATGTATCAAAATATTCCAAGTTCGTCTTGTATTTTTTCTGCCTCATGCTGTAGTCAGCTGTTTCTTTAAGGAGGACTGATTGCTTTTAGTGGAGGGAATAGTACTATAGAAACCAAGATCGGGGCATTAAATGTGCTCATTGCTGCCAGAGTATCGTTTCTAGGCCTCTCAGTGGGCAGAACTAGAAAGGACATTTATGTATATGCATACACTCTTTTATTACCTATTTTTGTACCTACCCATTTGTATTTGTTAGATGCCTGGATTCATACCAATGCCACCAGTTTTGATCTGGCACCTTAGAGTTCATTCTGGCCTTCCTCTTTCTTTTTCTTAACTCCCTTCTTTGACAGAGAGTCCTGTTTTTCATTATGCTCAGTATATTTAACCATTTGCTTATTCTTGCTGAAAGCTTGGCTCGCACATGGGATCCAGGAAATGGGGAATTCAACAAGGCAGGTAAGGTGAAGGAAATTCTTAGGGTGATGGTAATGAGAAATCTTGGGATAATAGCTCTGCAGGCATCAACCAACCGTCCAGATGGGCTAGTGAAGATAGGGCTCTAAAGGGGTGTTTTCAAGAAATAAACAACTCAGATCTACACTTCTAATGGAAGTTTGGAGGGGGTGAATTAGTGTTGAGTATACAGAAGACCAAGTAGGCAAAAAAGGACAATTACGAATTCCAGATTAGACATACTGTATAAAAATGGACCTATAATAATAATATGCAACACGATTCAGCTGTAGATAGCATTTACATAGTCACAAATAAGTAAAATATTAATTTAATCAAAACATGTTAAGCGTATCGTGGGATGGCTGGAGAAAGGGAGAGTTTGGTTGTATAAGAAAACCAAATCCTGTTTTTCTACATAAGCTAGTGAATAGATACTATTGAAACTGGGAAGGAAATCAATAGCAGTATACGCATGTTGTTTAGAAATACCAGAAATGGCTAATAGAGGTGAAAATGATTCCACTCTGTAGAGTGAGGAGAGAGAGCGCTCCTAACACTGACCATTAGGGAATAAGCTGAGGGAAAACTAGGCGTGGGCCCTCGGAGGGAAGCGGCTGGGCCGGCATCAGTTGTGGGTATTTGGCAGTTTGGCGGCTAGTGCCTTTTGAACACTCTTATCTTTAGTAGGTATTTCCCACTTGATTAATCCTAAAGTAGGAGCTATTAATATGCTTTCCTTCCCACCCTTTTCATAGTGGCCCACAAACATGTAACTTTTGTCCCATGACCCCCAGGGCCAGACTGAGAGTGGGAAACAAGTAGGCCCGGCATCAGTAGGCTGGAGGGCATCCCGATTTCAGGGGCAGCAGGTACCAGTGGTAGTGCCACTGTCCAGTGTCCTTGTTGTGTGTAGCAGCTCAGGCAGTACTGTGGGATCATTCTGGTGGTGTTCTGATGTGTGGCTGCTAAGCCTGATTCTCCTACCTTCCCAGACATTTTGGGAGCCACTTAGTTCTAGTAGCAGAATGTGTTCCGTTTACAGTAAAGAATCTGATTGACGAAGAAATTGGCACTAAGAGTGGTGATCTTTAAGGAAATAGATTGGTTGTTTAGCTTGGTCATATATGAGGGCCGTGAAGAGAGAAAGTAGAGAGTGCTTGAAGAATCCTAGTAATCAGTAGTGTTTAATGACTAAGATTAGTCTATTATTCAGTCAGTGTATTAAGTTTCAGGGAGTAGTGAGTGAAAAACCCCCCACAAATTTTACAAACCTTACATACCCACTCTTAACACAAAACAAAACAGAATTTCCTTGGATAGTGGGAAAGGGAGATCAGACTTCAAAACGTGGTGGACAGGATTATGCCTTTTCATTTGTTTATCAGATGGACTCTAGAGGTCAAGTCTAGTCCTCTAATTTTATTTATGGGGAAACTGAGTCCTGGGTACTTTTTAAAAATTTCTATATTTCTGCAAGCGATTGGTTATTCTGTAGCTGTTATATAGGAAGGAATAGTGCTGGGGTGACTGGGCTCCATTTGTTCTCATTGGCCTTGGGGTTCCTTACAGCCTAGTGAGCAAGTGAGTTTCCTGAGATGTTTAAACAGTATAGGACTCATTTCAGAATTGTCAGTCCTAGTCATCAGATGTTGGATGGTTTGCCCCTTGTACTGAATAGTTTAGTTTTCTTCTCAGTAACAGTTGCTGTATTAGGCATTGAGACTCGGACTCATAATAGAATCCAGATATCTTGATGAGAGTGTTCTCATTTTTAAATTTAACTCCTAACTTACTAGCAGCTGATGCAGTTGTCATTGTTGCACAATGAATTGCTGACTGCAGTTGGCTATTTGAATATTGACATTAATGAGGGGAGACTAGAGTAGAAATCATTGATAAGAATAACTTTACTTGTGAAATAAATGGGTTTCCTAATTATTTAGATAGCTGCACACATCTGATTTCTTGTGGCTGAGTGTTGGCTGAGTTGACTGTGAGTAGACCTTTTAAATAAAGGAAACTTACACTGGAGAGCTGTATGCTGAGTTGGCTGGAATAAGTAGGAGTTGCTGGATCTGCTTTAGATGAGAGCATTGCAACCAGGTCTCTCAAAAACATCCTTGCGATTGAATCTATTTTCATGTTGGGATTGATTATTTTAAGCTCCCAATATGTAGCAGGATCTTTGCTACTTGTTTTAAAGTGCTGTTTTATTTCGTCTCGTGGGGAAAGGATTATGTCCTCCATTTTTATGGAAGAGAAGACTGAGAGGTGGAGAGATAGATAACTCTCCTTTGATCTAGGCAGAGCGGGGACCTCATTCTTGGTGACACTAGATGTTACACTGATCCCGATAAATGTTAGCTGCATTACAGAATGGCCGACAGTGAATACCTTGAGCCTCCGGTGTCCATTTATCTGGATGGAAGAAGGAATGCTGAGAAGTGAGATACAGGCCCCTCTCCCCGTACTGCCTTCTTTGGCAGTGTTCACATTTCTCAGACCTTTGCCCGAGTGTTTTACGTGATTGCATTATGCCTGTTTCTTTTACATGTTAAGCTTGCCTGTCTATATGTTCCTCTGAACAATTCCTTCCAGCGTTGTACCATTCCTCCACATCTGTATTTAAATATTTTGTGTTTAAGTATGTTGTGTCCTTTCAGTGAGACCCTAGTTTGGGTGAAAATTCTCCAGGCTGCTAGTATATTCTGTTTGTATTACCTAGAACCAGCTTTCCAGCCGAGACTTTTTTGATAGATACATAGCAACCATCTACTTTTAACATTTTCTGCCTTCCAGTAGTCAAAAATATTATTTAAGATTTACATATTTGAGGGAGAGTGTGCGTGCACACACAAGTGGGAGGAGTAGAGGAAGAGGGAGAATCCCAAGCAGATTCCCCACTGAGCATGGAGCCAGATGCGGGGCTCTACCTCACGACCATGAGATCATGACCTGAGCTGAACCCAAGAGTCGAACGCTTAACCAATTGCGCCATGCAGGCGCCCCAGACAAAAATGTTATTATTGACAAATAATGTACTTAGAATGTATAGCGGTGCACATAAAATGGGAAGGGTGTGTGTCTGCACGATTTCATGGAAACATGGGAAAAATCTCTTAGAAAATAACTTGAATTTTATAGTGTTATTCCTTAATAATTCTCAGAAGACTCATTTAACATGTTTATAACCATCATGTTCAATATAGATCCCATTTTGAATTGGGCACTTGGGTAAAGAGTGAGTAAAGACAAGGTTTAGTTCTCATTTGAGCTAGTCATTTAGTCATTGAGTAATGCCTTATGATGGCTCTGGGGTGCTGACAGCACACCCCCTTCTGTGATGTGGGAGGCCTAGAGACAAGGGTGTTTTGGAACCACAGTGTTCCTTGGCAGAGGGAGGCGATCAAGACTGATCTGTGTGATTTATAATTGTTAGTCTTGGTCACACCTCTTTGCCTGTGGTTGACTAAAAAGAAATTTTTTTAAATTGAATATTTGAATAGGCAATACAGGCATGTGGTACAGGATTAAAAGATGCAAAAGGGTATGTAATAAATAAATAAAAAGGAGACTTCTGCATTCTTAGCCTTCCATTTTCCCATCCCTGGAGATAACCATTTTTACTAGTTTCTTCTGTATGAGTTGACACTGGCTTCCAAAGGAGTATCTTAGCTGTTGCACTTTAGAATGGCAGGAAGCTGAATGACTCATATTCAGACATGTTTTTCCTTTCGTGAAGCTCATTGGTATTCCTTCCTCTCAGTACCTTTCCTGTGGCAAGTTTTATAATTTGCTTTTTTCATTTTATCATGACATTTTCCTGTGTTTTTTTTATGATTTTCTACTTTTTAAGAACTGGCTTTGGTATTTCTTTCAGAAAATTGCAATGATTACAAGCTAAGGTTTGTGAAAGTTCCTGGTACATAATAGTTGATCAATAGATATTTCCTTTTGTTTTTTCCTGTCTTTCCCTCCCACTGGTGGTGTGTATAAAAGAAAAAACAAGATGAGGGGCACCTGGGTGGCTCAGTTGGTTAAATGTCTGCCTTTGTCTCAAGTCATGATCCCAGAGTGGCAGGATCGAGCCCTGCAACAGGCTGCCTGCTGAGCAGGAAGTCTGGTTCTCCCTCTCCCTCTCTTCCTCCCCCTGCCGTGTTCTCTCTCTCTCTCTCTCTCTCTCTTCTGCTCACTCTTTCAAATAAGGAAATAAAAAATCTTAAAAAAAAGATGAAAAAATATTTGTGAACCAGTGTGGTGGATTCCAAAATTAAGGTTAAGCTTATGTGAATTATTTCTTGAACTCATTAGAATGGAAGCAAATTATTTTCATTCTTTGAATTCACTTTGCTCAGATTATTTGAAAAAAAAATTCCTCAAGTCTAGCTCTTCCCTTATATAATATCTTTACGTTGACTGTAACCCAAACACGTATGGGGATAGAGTACATGTTTTTTTGAACAAGATTTTTGAAGATACCTTTGCAAAATGTTCCTCATCACAGTGATGAATGCTGATGTGTGCCTAGTGTCTGGATTTAGGTTTTCCTCCTGGTATTGTTCTTATGGTGGGTCCTGTTAAGATGACTTCTTGCCCTCAGGTTTGTTTGTTTGTTTATTTATTAAGATTTTATTTATTTATTTGAGAGAGAGTGAGAGCTTGAGAGGGGAGAAGGTCAGAGGGAGAAGCAGACTCCCAATGGAGCTGGGAGCCCGATGTAGGGCTCAGTCCGGAGACTCTGGAATCATGGCCTAAGCCGAAGGCAGTCGCTTAACCAACTGAGCCACCCAGGCGCCCCTATGTATTTATTTATTTATTTTTAAAGATTTTATATTATTTCTTTTTTGAGAGAGAGAAGGTGAGAGTGTGCATAAGCCAGTGGGGGTGGGGGCGAGGAAGGGAGAAGCAGACTCATTGATGAGCAGGGAGCCTGATGTGGGACTTGATTCCGGGACTCTGGGATCATGACTTGAGCTGAAGGCAGACACTTAACCGACTGAGCCACCCAGGCACCCAGTGCCCTCAGGTTTAAAACATACAGCCATATTGGCTTTTGGTAGGTGAGTTAAACCGAAGTATTTTCAGGGTGCCTGGGTGGCTCAGTTAGTTGGGTGTCCAACTCTTGATTTCGGCTCAGGTCATGATTCCAGCAGGGATTCTCAGCTTGGGATTCTTTCTCTCCTCTCTCCGTCTCCCCACCTTGCAAATGCATGTGCACTCTTTCTTTCTTGCTCTCACTCTCTCTAAAATAAATCTTTTTAGAAAAAAGTATTTTGGGGTGCATGGGTGGCTCAGTCAGAGGAGCATGCGACTCTTGATCTCAGGGTTGTGAGTTCAAGCCTTGTGCTGGGGGTAGAGATTACACACACACATGCACACACAACCGACCAACCCACCAGCCCACCCAAGTACCTTCCTCCTAATCCAAGACTGATTCTTTCCACGTACATCTAATTCATACTAACCTTTCTAGTGAATATGTCTTCAGTCCCAAGTAAGATAGATAGAGCACAGAGATGTTCTGAGGATTAATTAATGACTTTTGAAGATAAAGAGAACTTCTTAATTAGTGTGTAATTAGAATGTCATCACACTGGAAAACTACCTGGAGTATAAAATATAACTTTCAGTCTTATCCATCCTTTCTGGCATTGGAAATTTTATTTATCTAATGCAATGTTATTTTTTTATTTTTCTATTTTTAAAGATGTTTTATTTCTTTGACAGAGAGAGACACACCAAGAGAGGGAACACAGGCCGGGAGAGTGGGAGGGAGAACCAGGCTTCCCGCTGAGCAGGGGAGCCTGATGCGGGTCTTGATCCCAGAACCCTGGGATCATGCGGGACTTGAGCCAAAAGCAGATGCTTAACGACTGAGCCACCCAGGCACCCCTATTTTTTAATTTTTTTAAAGATTGATTTATTCGAGAGAGAGAGCACATGAGTGAGCCGGGTTGGGGGGTGGGAGGGGAGAGAGAAAATCCTCAAGCAGATTCCCCGTTGATCGAGGAGCCCCACACGGGGCTTGATCTCGTGGTCCTGAGATCATAACCTGAGCAAAAATCAAGACTTGGATGCTTAACCCCCTGAGCCATCCAGGTGCCCCTGAATTATCTTTTGTTTAAAAAATGAGCTACAGGGTACTTGGGTGGCTCAGTGGGTTAAGCATCTGACTTTGGCTCAGGTCGTGACCCTGGGATGGAGCCCCATGTCGGACACATGCTCAGCAGGGAGTCTGCTTGTCCCTGTCCTTCTCCCTCTGGACCTCCCCACTCTCTCTCTCAAATAGAATCTTCAAAAATTAGCTACAAACTGTAGTTTTGATGTTTTTTTATGTGTTTATGGCTCTCATTCTAGGAGTTTTGGGAGTGTTACTTTCTCAGCAAGGGAGTGACTACTAGTCCTCACGTGTTTTCTGAATATGGTAGGTTATCAGACCCTTCACCCAGTTTCTCCAAATGTTAACATCTTATGTTACCATTACATTGCATTATGAAAAGTAAGAAGCCAGGATTGGTACATTACTATTACTAACCAAGCTCCAGACTTTATTCACATTTTGCAAGTTTTACCCTCAATGTGTTTTTTCTGCTCTGGAATCCAGTCCAGGGTACCACATTGCATTTAATTGTTCTGCCTTCCCAGTCTCCTCTGGTCTGTGACGGTTTCTCAGTCTTTACTTGTTATTCGTGATCTTTGAGATTTTTGAGGAGTTCTGGTCAGATTTAGGTATTGTGTAGAGTATCCTCAGTTTATCAGACCTTTTTCTTAGGATTAGACTGGAATCGTGGGTTTGGGGGAAGAACCTACAGAGAAACAGCACCCTTCCTCGCATGTTATTGTGTTGGAGTTGGAGGGCAGTGTATGTGCTCTCATCATGACTTCTTACTGGCCCAGGTAATGTTTACTAGGTTTCTTTGCTATAAAGTTACCCTAACCCCCTTTCACACTCTTTTCTTTGAAATCAGGTTACTGAGTGCAGACCACACTTGAGGGAATTAATCTCCACCTCCTGCAGGAAGGGAGTATTTATGTAGATTATTTGAAATTTTTCAGAGAAGCTGCTTTCTCTAGGAAATATCTTTTTGCCGCCTTTTCTGTTGGCTTATTGGGCTTTTTATTTGGTTTTAAAAAGCGCTTTGCTTAGGATCTCCATAAAGATTTGGATAAATTAACTACCTACTTGAATTTGAATAGGCAGGTTTGTTGTGTTGATAGAAAGTTATGAGATCTCTACTATCAAACCAATGTCTCTTCATCTCAGCAGCATTTATAAATAGCTAAGTACCAGAATCACTAAGGGCCCGTAAGTCCTCCCTTTTTATATTGGCTATTCTGGTGCCAGATAACATGTTATCAAAACAGAGAAACTCACCTTGTTTTACCAGAAATTCCTGTAAAGTGCCACAGAATACCAGAACAAGGAATTATGCCTATTTCTTAAACAAGGAATAGAGTAATTCTTGGATTCCCTTGAATGTGAATCACGTGTGGTTGAGAGAGCCCCAGGCTGGGATAGGGATGGGAGCCCGCGTTGAAAACGACTTTGATACCACGTCACCTTGGGCGAGATACTTCGTGTCGCTTGGGTATGGTCTCCTCACAGATTAAGCAAACTGTGATATTCTTTGTAGCTTTAATATTCTAGTCAGTTTCTGAGCTTGCATGAATTTTGGAGACATTCTTGCAAGGTAATGTGAAGTATGAAATGGGCAGTGCAAGGGAGATATTTCTTGTTCCTGTTTATGGAATAGATTTGGATTTGGAAGCAAGGAGAAGAAGCTAAAAGTTTGGTAAGGATGTTATTGCAACCTGAACAAGGCTCGCAGGGCCTAGACCAAGTTTGGAAATGTAGGAGAAGATAGCCATAACCAAGAAGCACGAGGGAAGTCATGTTCAGTTATTTTTAGGTTCGTTGTTCTTGCTCGTCTTACTCCCAACACTTGGCTTTAATAATAAGAATGATCAATTATTTTGTAAGTAGAGTACTCAAGGTGAGCCAAAGGCATTTAGCCAAGCACCTTACATGTATCGTTTCATTTAATTCTTTGACTGTGAGGTAGAGAGATTCTATCTATATGTATGTATGTATGTATGTGTGTATCTATCTATCTATCTATCTATCTATCTATCTATCTATCTATCTATCTGAGAGAACACAAGCAGGCAGAGTAGCAGGCAGAGGCAGAGAGAGAAGCAGAAGCAGGCTCCCTGCTGAGCAAGGAGCCCAACGTGGAACTTGACCCCAGGACCCTGGAATCATGACCCAAGCAGAAGGCAGCCGCTTAGCCAATTGAGCCACCCAGGCATCCCAGGTAGAGAGATTCTTTATAACTGCCTTTTCCAGATAAGAAGGTAAAGGCTTCCTTCTAAGAAACTTCCAGTGTCTTAAACTTTGTAAGTGCAGAACTGGAACTCTAACCTGTGATTGTTTTCTAACCCATGGTGGTTTGATCTCTGAGCTCCTCTGTTTAAATAGTTCCTCTTAGTAGGTTCTCTGTAGATGTGAGCCAAGTTAGTACGGTTTTTGTGGTCTGCTGAATGTGAACATTTTGCTGCTTTTTAATAAATAGCTCTAAGAATTTGATGTACAAGGTAAGTGATATTTGTTGTGATTTGTAAGTGATTTTCGTAACATATACGGAAATTTGAACAGATACTTTTGCATAGGTTACTTTTTGGGCAGAAATTAAGTTTCTTTTCATATCTTGTATAATAAAATTAATTTTTTCAATCTGTTCTAAATTAAGAGAAAAAGAGATGTACCTTTTCTGTGACTAGCAATAAGAAATTGACAGCATCTGGGTTTTTGCCATTGTTAAAGTGTGTTACTACTACCAGATTAGTATGCTAATGAAGAAATTGTATGGCAATTTTCATCTTCAGGTATAATGTTAAGCATAGAAGTTTCAGGGCGCCTGGGTGGCTCAGTGGGTTAAGCCTCTGCCTTCAGCTCAGGTCATGATCCCAGGGTCCTGGGATGGAGCCCCGCATCGGGCTCCCTGCTCAGCCAGGAGCCTGCTTTTCCCTCTCCCTCTGCCCCTCCCCCTGCTTGTGTGTGTGTGCGCGCTCTCTCTCTCTCTCTCTCTCTCTGTCAAATAAAATCTTAAAAAAGAAAAAGATAGAAGTTTCTTTAATATGGTTTGACTTGCATAAATTATAGTCTTTTAAATTGGCTCAGATTTGTTTTTAAAAGATCAAACAGTTAAATTGTATATTGTGATACTGCTGAGTTCTGGGGTATAATGTTTATTTTTGTATAGGTGTTACTCTTTGAATTAGAATAGTAATGGTTATAGCTTCAGACTACATATACAATATAAAATCACTGCTTATAAGAAGAAATGGTATCCCCCCAAAACAGTCCATTATGAAATTGTATATCATTATATGTCAAAAAGGGAGGAATTCCCTACTTCCTATTTAAAAACACAATGAAAAGTCTTATTTTTAATTTGGTTCTGTGCTTTCTGGAGCCCAGGTTGTTTGAACACTGCTCTTGGGTCTGATTGGGTTGACGTCATTATAGTCAGAAATTATGCCTGCTTTACATTTGTCACGCTTCTAATAGAGCATTTTAGACTGTGTGGGACCAGAAATGCTCAACAGTTTTTTAGAGGGATAAAATACTGTTAGAACAGACTGTGGAGGCTGGAATCTAATAAAATCCTCACAAATCTGGATTAATTGTAGAAAAGTCAGTAATAATTACGTAAGTTAAAAAAAAATCTGACCCTTAATGATATTTTTTATTGCACCAAAAGATTGGACATTCATTCCTTCTTTCATTAAACTATATCAAGAGCTTTATATTCTCAGTATCTCCTCACCTCATAAGACAAAAGGGGGAAGAAAATAGCTTTTGCTTAAGAAAAATTTAGTCAACTTATATGTGTTAAGTGTTAAGCTTTGGGACAAGCACCAGCAGAGAGTAGCTCCATGGATGGTAGTGGTGACAGAGGGGCGAGCACAGGGGGTTGCTGGAGCCCGAGGAGGCCCCTCTAACGAATACAATTCTGTTTACGGAAACATGATTTCTGTTGGGCATGAGTTGTTGTAGCAGATGATTCTGTAAGGTGCTTCCTCGCTGTCTGCTCTTTCACTTGACTGTTTCCCCATGTTAAGTGTACTTCTATAACTTTTAATATGTGTATAGTTTCCACTACATAGCGGCACCAAACTTTAAGTCTCTGTTGTTGGACATTTGAGCTATTGCCAATTTATTTATTGATTTTTTAAAAGATTTTATCTATTTGTTGGAGAGAGGGAAGAGAGAGAGCACAAGCAGGGAGAGTGGCAGGCAGAGGGAGAAGCAGGAACCTGAGGAGGGACTCAATCCGAGGACCCCGGGATCATGACCTGAGCTGAAGGCAGACACTTAACCGACTGAGCCATCCAGGTGTCCCGAGCTGTTGCCAATTTATTACCATTTTTAGCAGCACTTGAATGACTTTGTGGATGGATCTTTTGGTTTTAGGTTAAATGACTAGAGTCTTTGGTAAACATTGACCGACTGCCCTTCAGAGAGCCTAAACTAATGGACAGCACACATCTGTCAACATTTTGGGTGGCTACTTTTTCTGTACCCATTTCTAACATCCTGCTCTGCCAAACTTTTGGGAAGAATTCCATGTTCTCTTTTTCCTAACTCAGCTCTTCATAAGGAAGTTCTTAGAACACGTGTGTAATTCAAAAGATATGTCCTCAGCTGGCAGTTCAAGTAGTTGACGTTTTTGCTGGGCAGTGGGGAAGTGGTGAGGATATTGGGAATGTTGTGTTACTGATGAACCTCCCACGTTCCTGTATTTCTTAAGATGGTGGTACATCAGACTGTGGCTTGAGGGTTTTTTCCCCTCCTGGAGTACCTGGTGGTGGAACACCAGTATAGTCTTGCCTATTCTGATTAGGCACTATTGGTGGCATAGTGTTAAAAGCACCGGGAGAAAGCATATGAAATTAACACTGTGCCACCAATAGTGTCTCTGAAGTACTTGGTCCATTTTGTTTTGGTTTAAGGTTTATATGTGGTGATACTACATTGGCGTTAAACGTTGAGTCAGTTGAATTGATAGCATTGAAGAAACATATTTGTATTTTCTCTAGAGAAGACTGAGTCTGAGTCCAAGGCACCTGTAGGTCAGGGGAATGAGAAAAAAATCCAGTTGCTAGTGTAGGCAGAGTTTATGGCGTTTGGTTAGAACCTAACTTCCTCCTTGGGAATCAGGAAAGGGACATAGATGAGGCATTGGCTGGACTCAGGTTACTGGACGCTGATACAGCTAGATCTGAGTTCAGCTTGGAATATCATGAATCATGGTATATTTGAAATAGCCTGACTGTGGGGCTAGAGTTCGTGCCCTTGAAGGGTAGAGCACTATTACAAAGAGAGGAGCAGGAAGTGAGTGTGAGGGTTGCATTCTAGAGGTCAGGCTGCAAGAGTTGCTGCTCAGCCTCTTGGCTCCCACTCTTGTCAGTCTGGACTGCTGGGGTGATCCGGATTAGAACATGTGCTACTCCCTTTCTAAAGCTTTCCGTCAGTTGGCCACTTAACTTGTTACTTTATGCATTTTTTTTAAAGATTTTATTTATTCATTTGACACAGAGAGAGAGATTACAAGTCGGCAGAGAGGCAGGCAGAGAGAGAGGAGAGAGAAGGAAGCAGGCTCCCCGCCGAGCAGGGAGCCCAATGTGGGCCTCGATCCCAGGACCCTGGGATCATGACCTGAGCCGAAGGCAGCGGCTTTAACCCACTGAGCCACCCAGGCGCCCTACTTTATGCATTTTAACTTACTCAGCTTTTATGAAGCACCTTGAATGTGTCAGACTTTGAAGATACACAGAGGTCTCAAGGCTAATAGGGGAGACAGAAGAGGACAGTTGATACTAGGTAGGTACCGGAGGTACCAGGTACTTACTAATATGCGCCCCCTTTTAATGCTCATAGAAACCTGGACACAAGGAAAGCATTATTCATTTTTTCAGTGGGGGTCCACGAAACTGTTCCTCATCACTAAGGGAAAAGGTGGCTAAGATGGGATTCAGACCCAGCATGGGATTTAGTCTCAGATGGTGAGCTCAGGTCCTGGCCAGTGTTGTACTCGAATGCGTGCATCACTTAACTCCTCTTTTCAAACATAGAGTAGAACAGTTCTCTCTCTCTCTCTCTCTCTTTTTTTTTTTTTTTTAAGATTTTATTTATTTGTCTGACAGAGAGAGACACAGCGAGAGAGGGAACACAAGCAGGGGGAGTGAGAGAGGGAGAAGCATGCTTCTCACTGAGCAGGGACCCCGATGCGGGGCTCGATCCCAGGACTGTGGGATCATGACCTGAGCTGAAGGCAGACGCTCAACCACTGAGCCACCCAGGCGGCCTGAGTAGAACAGTTCTTATCTCATAAGGTTGTTTTGAATATTTTATGACACAGATATGTATAGTGCTTTAGCTCAGTTACTGGCACATAGTAAGAGTTAATAATAATGAGATCTTAATTATCCCAAAGTCACTTATAATAATCACTACCAATAATAATAGAGTCTTAACTTACAGAGTTGCTTTTCTTTGCCCAGCAGCAATGTGTCTTTGTTTTTCCTCTTTTTTTCTTTGAAGATTTTTTACTTTTAAGGAATCTCTGCACCCACCATGGGGTTCGAACTCACACCCCCAAGATCAAGACTCATATGCTGCACTGATTGAGCCAGTTAGGCACCCTGCTGTGTGTCTTTATGCAAACTATGAACGATCAGACTCTGAGCTCTGAGAGTGTTATGGTAGTATTGAGGAGGGAGGGGTAGACTGCTCACCTGGCTTGGAAGAGTTAGAGCAGACTTTCCAAAGATGCTAATCCTTAGGCTATCTTGAAAGATTAATGAGAGTCAGCTGGTGGGAAAAGATAGGGACATTGCAGTGAGAAGGAAATGTAAGAGGAAAGATGTGGGAAAGTGAAAAGGCACAGCAATAGAATTACCACGTGTGGGTAGATGAGTCATGAGAATGGGACGTAAGGTTCGAAAGGCTGGCCAGATTGTGTAGGGCCTTAGAATGTTATGGTTTTATCCTAAAGACAATGGGGAAGCTGTGGAGGATTTGTTTTCAGAGTAAACTTATTTTAGAATAGTTTTAGACTTATAGAAGTTACAAAGAGAATTCCTGCATATCCCACTCCGTTTCCCATGTTATTAATATCTTACATTAGTATGGTACATTTGTTACAATGAATGAACGAATATTGATTCATTATTATTATCCAAAATCATAATTTATTCAGATTGCCTTAGTTTTTACCTAATGCCCTTTTCCTGGTCCAGGATCCCATCCAGGACATGACATTCCATTTAGTTGCCTTGTCTCTTTTAGTTCTCTTGACTGTGACAGTGTCTTAAAGACTCCTTGTGCTTGAGGACTGGCAGTTTTGAGGAATACTAGTCAGGAATCTTAAAAAACGTTCTTTGGCTGTGATTTGTCTGATGTTCTAATGGTTAGACCGAAGATACTGGGAGGAAGACCTCAGAGGTAACGTGCCATTCTTATCAGGGCCACATACTAGTAACATGACTTAGTCTCTGTCGATGTTGGCTTTCATTGCCTGGCTGAGGTTGTATTTGTCAGGTGTCTCCACTGTGAGGTTAATCACTCCCTTCCCCCCTTCCCATCCACCCTTCCATAACATCTTCTTTTGAGGAAGATACTATGTGCATTCATTCCACACTTAAGGAGAGGAAGGTTGGGATCTCTCTTTATGGAAGGGTTTTAAATATCAGAAGTGATTTGATCAGAATTGTGATTCAGAAAGATTGCTCTAGTCGGAATGGAGAGACTCTGACTTTGAGGATAGGTCCATGTTTGCGGTCTTGATTAGCCTGGAGAGTTCCAGACAAGGTGAAAAAAGATGAAGACCTCAACTTAAGGCAGTGGGAGTGGGGTTGGAGAGAGAATGATTTAAGAAGTTGAGAGGTATGATTGAAGGGTTCAGTGGGTTGGGGTTAGGGGCCTGGCAGGAAGTGGAAGAGGAGGGGTTCAAGATGACTTGCAGGGGTACATACATCAGCATGACTTACCAACGATTGATATTGACTTTCATCACCTGGTGGAGATGGGGTTTGTCAGGTTTCTCATCAGATTCAGGAGCACTTGGATGAAGTTTGAGGTGTTTTGTTTAAAGATTTTATTTATTTATTTATTTGATAGAGAGCATGCACGCTCACAAGCAGGGGGATAGGGAGAGGGAGAAACAGGCTCCCTGCTCAGCTCCCCTATGCTGGGCTCGATCCTGGGAACCAGGAATCATGGCCTGAGCCGAAGGCAGATGCTTAACCTGCTTAACCAACTGAGCCACTTGGGCATCCCAATGTTGAGTGTTCAAGGGCTTTATAATATTTCTGTGTTTACTGTAGCCTCTAATTCTAGAGAGCTCATGATAAAAAATTATGCACTTATTTATTCCAACTTAAACTTTTAGCATTTAAAAAAGAAGAGCTTGGAAGAGAACCAGACAAAGACAAATATAATTTTTTTTTTTTTAAGATTTCATTTATTTGTCAGAGAGAGCGCACACAAGCAGGGGGAGTGGCAGGCAGAGGGAGAAGCAGGCTCTTCACTGAGCAAGCAGCCCAATGTGGGACTTGATCCTAGGACTCTAGGATCATGACCTGAGCCGAAGGCAGATGCTTAACCAACTGAGCCACCCAGGCATGCCAGATATGTATAATTTGATTGTAGCAAGAAAAAGGTATGGTTTTGTTGGGTTCTTTTTTTTTTTTTTTAAGATTTTGTTTATTTATCTGACAGAGAGACAGCAAGAGAGGGAACACCAGCAGGGGGAGTGGGAGAGGGAGAAGCAGACTTCCTGCCAGGCGGGGAGCCCGATGTGGGGCTCCATCCCAGGACACTGGGATCATGACCTGAGCCGAAGGCAGACGCTTAACGACTGAGCCACCCAGGCGCCCCAAAAGAGGTATTTAGATACCGAATTGTTTCTGACTTCTTTGATTTACAGAGGACAGACTGTTGTCATTTGAGAATACTTAAATGTTAAGATAATTAATGGGATAATATTGTGAGGTGGAAAAGTGTACTTTATATTCCAACTTTTGATTTCTTTATACTTGTGATAACTTACGGTGTTTCTAAAATGTAGACCTTGTATATAACAGTTAACATAATGGGTTCTGGAATCTGTTTCACATGGGTGAGATCTTCAGCAGGTTACTTCATTTTCTCTATGCCTCAATTTTCCAATCTTTAAAATGGGAATAGTGATAATACTTGCTTCAGAGAGTTGTTAGGAAGATTATGTGAGCTAACAGGTGAAAGTGCATAGCACCTGCTACATAATAAGTACATATGTTAGTTATAAAAGTAGTAATAATATAATACTAATAATGCTCTTCAGGTTGATTTACATTTCCTTCTGAATGCCCAAAATAAGATGCCAAAAATTGGAGTCACAAAATGATTTTTGATTCATAACTAAATTTAACACACAGGTTAAATTTATGGCTACATAGCTTCACAGGATAGAGTGAAAGTATGGACGGCCAGTTGGTACATTTAAGAATAAGAATCTACAAGAGCACCTGGGTGGCTCAGTTGGTTAAGCATCTGCCTTCAGCTCAGGTCATGACCCTAGGGTCCTGGGATCAAACACCACATCAGGCTCCCTGCTCAGCAGGGAACCTACTTCTTTCTCTCAAATAAGTAAATAAAATCTTAAAAAAAAAAAAGAATAAGAATCTACCATTTATTTATTTATTTATTTATTTATTTATTTATCAAAAAGATTTTATTTGAGGGAGAGAAGGGGAGAGAGAGAGCACAAGCAGGGGGAGCAGCAGAGGGAGAGGGAGAAGCGGACTCCCCGATGAGCAGGGAGCCTGATGGGGGCTTGATCCCAGGATGCTAGGATCATGACCTGGACTGAAGGCAGACATTTAACCGACTGAGCCACCCAGGTGCCCCTGGATCTACCAATTTTTTTTTTAAGATTTTATTTATTTATTTCACAGAGGGAGAGAGATCACAAGGAGGCAGAGAGGCAGGCAGAGGAGGGGGGGGAAGCAGGCTCTCCGCCGAGCAGGGAGCCCGATGCGGCCTCGATCCCAGGACCCTGAGATCATGACCTGGGCCAAAAGCAGAGGCTTTAACCCACTGAGCCACCGAGGCGCCCTACCAATTTTTTTAAAAAAGATTTTATTTATTTTAAGAGATAGAGACAGAAGGCGTGAGTGGGGTTGGGATGGGGAGCAGAGGGAAAGAGACAAGCAGACTCCACTGAGTGCAGACCCTCAGCGCAAGGCTCAATTTCACGACCCTGAGATCATGACCTGAGCAGAAATCAAGAGTCAGTGCTTAGCCAACTGTACTACCCAGGTGCCCCAAGAATTTCCTTTTTTTTTTTTTTTAAGATTTTATTTATTTATTTGATGGAGAGAGACAGCGAGAGAAGGAACACAAGCAGGGGGAGTGGGAGAGGGAGAAGCAGGCTTCCCGCCAAGCAGGGAGCCTGATGCAGGACTCGATCCCAGGACCCTGGGATCATGACCCGAGCTGAAGGCAGACCTCCAATGACTGAGCCACCCAGGCGCCCCACTATCTGTCTGCCGGAGTGAGAGTGAGTGCAAACGAACATAAGCAGGGGGGCCTCGGGCAGGCAGAGGGAGACTAGGCACCCCTAGAGCAGTGTCTTTGTAGCAGTTGCTCCTAGTCCTGCGGCCACTAGGAAAGAGGATAACGCATATATGACATCACACAAAACAGTCCTTTCGCCTTAATTCTCAAGTTTGGACAGTGTCATTTGTAATGTTTTTTTCCTTAATTTCTAATGTATTTGATTAAAATTATTTGTACCTTCTCAAATTCTGCAGAGATTAGTCTATTTTATTAGCCTTTTCTAGAGACCAGTTTTGATTTCGTTAATTCCCTCTTTGTATCTTTGTTTTCTGTTTCATTAATTTCTGCTCTTTGCTGTCTTCCTTTCTTTGGGTTTATCTGATTGTTCTTTTCATGTTCCTAAGTTGGATGCTTAGCAAAGTAATTTTTTTAAATTAACATACAATGTATTATTTGCTTCAGGGGTATAGGTGTGTGAATCATCAGTCTTACACAGTTCACAGCACTCAGCATAGCACATACCCTCCCCAATGTCCATCACCCCCCCACCCCACCCCTGTCCCTTCCCCCCTACCCTCCAGCAACCCTCAGTTTGTTTCCTCGGACTAAGAGTCTCTTATGGTTTGTCTCCCTCCCCGGTCCCACCTTGTTTCATTATTTTTCCATCCCTACCCCCCATGCTCCCCACCCTGCTTCTCAAATTCTTCATATCAGAGAGATCATATGATAATTGTCTTTCTCTGATTGACTTATTTCGCTTAGCGTAATACCCTCTAGTTCCATCCAGGTCGTTGCAAATGGCAAGATTTCAGGTTTTTTGATGGCCACATAGTATTCCATTGTATATATATAGCACTTCTTCTTTATCCATTCATCCGTTGATGGACATCTAGGTTCTTTCCATAGTTTGGGTATTGTGGACATTAGCAAAGTAATTTTTAGCCTCTATAATTTATCACAAGCTTTTGGGCGCCTGGGTGGCTCAGTGGGTTAAAGCCTCTGCTTTCGGCTCAGGTCATGATCTCGGCGTCCTGGGATCGAGGCCCACATCGGGCTCTCTGCTCAGCAGGGAGCCTGCTTCCTCCTCTCTCCTCTCTCTCTGCCTGCCTCTCTGCCTCCTTGTGATCTCTCTCTCTCTCTGTGTCAAATAAATAAAAAAAAATAAAATCTTTAAAAAAAAATAATTTATCACAAGCTTTTAAAGCTATAAATTTTTTGTTAAGTTACCTCTTCCATTGGTTCTCCTAAGTTTGTAGTATTCTGTTGTTCAGTTTTAAGTGATTTTAATTTTTTTGTCAAGATTTCTTTCTTGACCCAGGATTTTCATAAGAGTATTTTGTCATTTCTGAATACATGAAGATTTTTGGTTTATCTTGTAATTATTGGCTTTTAATTGTATTTGAGTTTCTACACAGTATAATGTCTGTGCTACCTATTCTTTGAGATGTGTTTAGAGATACTTTATGGCCTTGTAGATGGTCATTTTTGTAAATGTTTTATAAATTTGCTTGAGAAGAATGTTTATACTTTAATCGTTAGATGCAGCCTTCAGAGTATGTCCAATAAATAAAAATTGTTCACTGTGTTTAGGTCTTGTGTATCTTTTAATTTTTGTTTGGACTGTCAACAGATGTATTAATCTCTTAGTATGGCCATGTATTTGTCAACTTCCTGTTTTTCTATCAGTTTTTGCCATGTTTATTTTTTTTATTTTTATTTTTATAGATTATTTATTTGACAGAGAGAGAGAGAGTGATCACAAGTAGGCAGAGAGGCAGGCACAGAGAGGGAGAAGCAGGCTTCTGCTGAGCAGAGAGCCCAATGCGGGGCTCGATCCCAGGACCCTGAGATCATGACCTGAGCTGAAGGCAGAGGCTTTAACCCACCAAACCACCTAGGCGCCCCGCCATGTTTATTTTGATGCTGCTTTATTGGGGGCATAGAAAATTACAACTGTCGTGTCATTTTACTTTCTTTTGTCCCAATCTTAAGTTCTGTTTTGTTAAGGAGTCTTCCATTTTTCTGCCTTCTACTAGTTTAGAAGTTTATATATACTAACTTTTAATAACTGTTCTTGAAGTTTTACTGTGCAGACTTAATTTAACATGTAAAATTAATCTTTTTTTCTTTAAAGATTTATTTATTTATTTGAGGGGTGCCTGGGTTTCTTAGTCAGTTAAGCTTCTGCCTTCAACTCAGGTCCTGACTGAGCCCCACATGGGGATCCCTGCTTAGTGGGGAACCTGCTTCTCCCGCTGCCTCCTCTTCCTGCTGCTCCTCCCTGCTTGTGCTCTCTCTCTCTCTGACAAATAAATAAAACCTTTTTTTTTAAGATTTTAATTATTTGAGAGCGCGCATGTGAGCAGGGGGAGGGGCAAAGAGAGAGGGAAGGAGAGAATCTCAGGCAGACTCCCTACTGAGCTAGAGTCTGATGTGACCCTGAGATTATGACCTGAGCTAGAATCAAGCTTTGGATGCTCAACTGACTGAGCCACCCCTCACCCCCACACCCCTATAATCTTTTATCTTTAGAATGGTTCAGCTGTGATTCACTGCCCCTGAGTTACATGTTGTTAATCTCCGGAATTTTGGTTCTAGTCTTTTTCAAAATCCCTTAAATTGGACATGATTTTTATTTTTATTCTTTTTAAGATTTCTTTATTTATGTATTTCACAGAGAGAAAGAGAGACAGTGAGAGGGAACACAAGCAGGGAGAGTAGGAGAAGGTGAAGTAGGCTTCCAGCCGAGCAGGGAGCCCGATGTGGGGGTCAATCCCAGGACCCTGGGATCATGACCTGAGCTGAAGGCAGACCCTTAGTGACTGAGCCACTCAGGCACCCCTGATTTTTATTTTTTATAGGCAGTGTTTACAAAGTCTTATTTACTTCCCATTTCTTTTCTGAATATCAACCTTCCTTTCAGGATTTTTTTTTCTTGAGCAAATTCTTTAGGTAAAAATCTCCCAAAGTTATTGTAATTTGCCCATATTCCTGAGAATTTTGCAGGATACATTCTTAATATTTCCCCTTAGCACTTTCGGGATATTCTTCTATATCTGGCTTCTGGTGCTTTTGGGAATTTACTCTCTGTCATTATATTTGTAGGTGATCTTTTTCTGTCCGGCTTTTAAAATTTATACCAACCTTTATGAAAGGTCTTTTTTTTTTTTAAGGTATAATTGACACACAATAAAATGCATAGATCTTTGGTGTTAAGTGAGATTTAACAGTCGTATGTACCTGTGTGTATCTAACACCTCCAACTGGGTGAAGAGCATTTCCAGCGCCCACATCGCTCCCTCGTACCCCTTCCAGTCCCCACCCCTCCTCTACTAGCCACGCTCTCATTTCTCTCACCACATCATGGGTTTTATTGTTCATGGATTTCATATGAATACATTATGCAGCATATATCCTTTATTATCTGGGGTTTTTTGCTCTTTGTGTTCTTTTGTTTTGGAGAGTAATCCATGTGGTCGCTTGTACCAGCACTTTGTCCCTTATGTCTGGGTAGCATTCCTGTGCACGGGGTCCTTCTCTTCCGTTCTCACTCTGTTGGCGGACACTTGGGTTGTTTCTAGTTTGGGGCTGTTATGAATAAGGCTGCTATTATTGTTATTTTTTGTGGATAAATATTTCTCTTGAGTACATATATAGGAATTGGATTGCTAGCTAATAAAATGGTTTTAAGCCCAACTTTATAAGAAGTTGTCTAAGACAGTTTTGAAGATTCCTCTTTTTGTCTGTGGAATATCTCAGTTTCACCATAATGGGAGCTAGGTATGATTTTCTTTTTACATCCTGCCCAGTGGACATACTGGATTCGTGTCTTTCATCATATCTATAAAATTATCAGGTTTATTGTGTCAAATACTGCCTCCTCAAATCTGTATTCTTTTTCTGGGACCTTGATTATACACAGGTTAATCTTTTTCCATCCCCCACAATTCTTCACCTGTCTTTCATATTTGTCGTCTTATGTCTGTGTTGTATTATGAATCATATTTTAGATTTTGTAGCTCTTCAGCTGCATCTACCCTGCTATGCTTAATTTATTTTCTTTGGACGATTTTTCTTTTTTTCTTTTTCTTTTTTTTTTTTTAAGTACTAGCTGGTTCCTTTTCAAATCTTCCTGGTAATTTTTGGTGCTGTTTTGTTGCTTATTCATTCCAACTTTTCTTTCTTTAAATATTTTGTATGTACTTATAATTCTGTATTTGTTAATTATAATATCTGCAGACTTTCACACTAATAGTATTTTTTCCTGGTATATGTCATCTTTGAATTTGAGATCATCTTGGTTGATCCTGTCATGGCAATCTGGGTACTTAATCCTCCAGGAAAACTGCCCTCCCGCCACCCCCTTCTACTAGGCCAAGTAGAGGACAAAAGGGATAGTCTTGGTTTATAGTTACAGGTTTTTAAAGTTCATTGTTGCCCACCTGTTTTTAGGCTCTAGGTCTGTGGTCATTAGCCTCACTATATACTATAAAATAGTAAGAGA
Organism: Ailurus styani; assembly: GCA_002007465.1. Classification (NCBI taxonomy): domain Eukaryota; kingdom Metazoa; phylum Chordata; class Mammalia; order Carnivora; family Ailuridae; genus Ailurus; species Ailurus styani. Next base: position 3,511,890 of record LNAC01000192.1, read on the forward strand.
GTAAGATCAAATTCACTGAAACTAAAAAAACTAACAAAGAAACAAAAGCAAAAAAAACCACCCCCAAACAACTAAATTTTATTTTTTTTACTGAAACTGAAAGTGATAATGCTTTCTTTACTTTATTATAGTGGATGTCCCTGTTAGAGTTTAGAGTTCTTTAATTCTGAAGATGTATTTCGTTTACTTTTTGTAAGTAATCTGTACAGCTTTTCTCATTTTTAGGGAAAGATGAACATAAGAATTGAAATTATTATGAAATGATCGTTCACAGATTTTAAGTAAGTTCCCTTAATGCTTTTCATTAAAAGAAAATGTGATTGCAGACATACTATTGCAATCCATTTTTATAATGAAAAATGCAAACAAAAAGGAAATATATGGTATAGCAAAACACAAATTCCATTTTTCCTTCCTATCTAGTGCCCCATTTCTTTCCTAGAATTATCCACTATTTAAATTTACAAGGTGATTTGTCATATCTACAGTTTGTATTTTTGCTTTTTAATTATTTTTTAAGATTTATTTATTTATTTGAGAGGGAGAGAGAGTATGCAAGCAGGGGAAGGGTCAGAGGGAGAGAGGGAGAGAGAATCGCAAGCAGACTCTGAGCTTAGTGGGCAGTCCCAGGACCCTGAGGTCGCGACCTGAGCTAAAACCAAGAGTTGGACCCTTAACTGACCGAGCCACCTAGGCACTCTGCTTTTTATAACAGCTTTTTTGAGATATAATTCACAAAATGTATACTTCATTTATTTAAAATGTACAATGCAGGGAACCTGTGTTGCTCGGTCGGTTAACTGTCTGCCTTCGGTTCATGTCATGATCCCAGGGTCCTGGGATTGAGTCCTGCATCGGGTTCCCTGCTCAGCAGGGAGTCCCTTTCTCCCTTTTCCCTTGCTCCTCTGTTGTGCTCACGCTCTCTCTGTCAAATAAATAAATGAAATCTTTTAAAAAATATAGGGGCGCCTGAGTCGCTCAGTGGGTTAAAGCCTCTGCCTTTGGCTCAGGTCATGATCTCAGGGTCCTGGGATTGAGCCCCACATCGGGCTCTCTGCTCAGCAGGGAGCCTGCTTCCTCCTCTCTCTCTGCCTGCCTCTCTGCCTACTTGTGATCTGATCTCTCTCTCTGTCAAATAAATAAATAAGTAAAATCTTTAAAAATATATAGAAAATGTACAATTCGGTGGTTTTCAGTATATTGACAGAGTTGTGCAACATCACTGTAGTCCATTTTAGACCATTCTCTTCACCCCACAAAGAAACCCTGTGCCCATTAGCAGTTACTGATCTGTAGAGTTGCCTATTCTGGACATTTCATATGAATGTAATTATGCAGTATGTGGTTTTTGTGACTGGCTGCTGTCACGTAACATAATTTTTCAGGTTTCCCGCATACTGTCCATGGATTAATACCAAATTCTTTTTTATGGCAGCACAATAGTCCATCATATGCATATACTCCATATGCTATGCACTTGACTCCTTAATAGCACTGTGCATGTTCACTTATAGGAGGATTTCTGACAGTACTGTAAATATATTTCCCTTATGATTTTTTTCTTTTAAGATTTTAAATTTATTTATTAGAGATCGCATGAGCAGGGGGGAGGAGCAGAGGCAGAGGGAGAAGCAGATTCCCCACTGAGCAGGGAGCCTGTTGCGGGCTCAGTCCCAGGACCCCGGGATCATGACCTGAGTGGAAGGCAGACGCTTAACTGACTGAGCCACCCAGGTGCCCCCTCCCTTACGATTTTCTTAATAGTTTTTTTTCCTCTAGCTTACATTACTGTCGGAATACAGTATATAATACACACAACATACAAACTATGTGGTGGACTGTTAATGTTATCAGTCAGGCTTCCAGACAACAATGGACTATTAGTAGTTAAGTTGGGGGGAGTCAGAAGTTATAGGTGGATTTTTGACTGTGCAGGAGATTGACATCCCCAACCTCTGCATTTTTCAGGGGTCACCTGTGTATTCATTCACTGGTTGATGGGCATCATTACCACCTTTTGGCTGTTATAAACAACAGTGCTGTGAACATTTGTATGCAAGTTATCATGTGGATATATGTTTTAATTCTCTGGGCTGTATATTTAGGTATGGAATGGCCAAGTTACATGGTAACTGTATTTAACCTTTTGAAGAACTGCTAGGCCATTTCTCAAAGTGGCTATATTGTTTTACATTCCCATTATTCTAGAGAAATAATCCAGTTAACAAATAGGCAAAAGATCTGGCTGGGCATTTCTCCAAGAAATAAACACAAATGATGAGTAAGCATGTTAAACATGCTCAGTATCACTAGTCATCAGAGAAATGGAGGTCAAAACTACAGTGACACACTGTTTCACACTCATGGGTAGAATCAAAAGGTCCGATAATAACAAGTATTGGAGAAGATGTGGAGAAATTGGAACCCTAGTATACTGCTGGTGGAATGTAAAATGTAAATGTAAGTTGTCACTCTGGTCCCAGTTAACAAATACAATAAGCCGTGGAGAAAGAGAACTAATTCAGGGTTTCAGGGCAGAACAGAAAATATGAAGAGTATAATATTTCCTTTAGTGTGGGACAAGATGGTACTCAGCTGGCACACAGGTGCTGTTTGGTAGGTTACAGCAGATCACACAGTGAAGGCTTTTTAAAAAATCCTTCCACAGAATGTTTCAAAATTTTGTAACATAGAATCTACCAGAAAATATTTGCTTACCTACCACCCAGTTTTGCAGAAAGCAGTGAAGCATTACAGGTTATAGCCCAAGCAGGATCATCCTTTCTTAGAGTGGTCGTTAACGGCATTTTTAATATTTTTATCATGCAAATTTTATACTTTCAATTATGTGCCACTGGGGTGCTTGGGTGGCTCAGTTCGCTAAGCAACTGCCTTTGGCTCACATCATGATCCCAGGGTCCTGGGTTCGAGTCCTGTGTCAGGTTCTCTGCTCCAAGGGGAACCTCTTCTCCCTCTCCCTCTGCCACTCGCCCGGCTTGTGCTCTCTCTCTGTATATATATATATGTATGTGTGTGTGTGTGTGTGTGTGTGTGTGTGTGTGTGTGTGTCAAATAAATTAAATCTTCTAAAAACATAAATGTATGTAGCCCCAATAACATGTAGCATCATTTTTATATTTTAAATATTTACATTATGGTATTGTATATTTCCTTTAACTTTTTGGAATCAAATTGTTGATATCTGTACATCTGATGAATTTTATATTCTGTATTTAATTTCTTTGACTGCATATACTGTGGGAATTAGCCAGTTCCTGTTGATAGACCTTTAAATTTTTTCCTGTAGTTTAGAACCATAAACAAACCTCTGGTAACAATCATATCAGTCAGGGGTCTCCAGAGAACCAAACTAGTCGGGGGTGTGTGTGTGTGTGTGTGTGTGTGTGTGAGAAATCTTAACTAATAGCTTATATACATACTTAATGAAGCAATATGCTGATGCTTTCTATTCTTAATTTTTAAAAAATGCTGATTAGGGCCCAGTAAATTAACTTCATAGGTCTGATGTGTAATTTGAAAAACATTGCTATTATGTGTATTTTATATCTAGAGATGGATTGCTGGTTTGAAGGGTATCCATACTTTATCATATGATGCCAACTTTGTAAAGTAGTTGCGCGAAGGCGTATTCTCACTAGTGAGTTCTCTTCCTTGTCCCCATTCATGGAACTTGGTCATTTTAATTTCCTTGTAATCCTTCTACTTCCATCAGGTCTGGGTTTATTTTTTAAGGTTTTTAAAACTTGGCAATTGACTTTAAACAAAGAGCAGCTTCATAGTTAGCACCCTCAGCAGTCATCAGTATCAATCCAGAAATTAATGACACTGCTTTGCTTTCATCATATTTGTATTCTTCAGTTTACATACAGCCAAATAGACTAGTTTTTGGTATACATATTTGTGAGTGTTAAAATAAGCATAGTTCCATACAACCACCACCACAGTTGGGATTCAAAACAGTTTCATCTCTTTGCAACATTACCTTGTATAATTCTTAGCCTTCCTCCTACTTCTAACCCTTGGAACATTGATCTTTTTCCTATCATTAGAGTTTCACCTTTCCCAGAATGTCATAAATGGAATCATAGAATATGTAACCTTTGGAGACTTGCTTCTTTCACTGAGTACGATGCGTGGGAAGTACGGCTGTGCATAGGTGGTTTGTTTTTATTGCTGTGTAGTTTTCCAGTGTATGGTATGCCCCGTTCGAATGAAATTTTTATAAGGTGTGAAGTATAGGTCGAAGTTCACTTTTTTCTTCTTTTCTCTTTCTTTTCTTTTCTCTTCTCTTCTCTATTCTATTCTATTTTATTTTATTTTATTTTTTTGCATATGGAGATCCATTTGTGAAAATCCCCTTTGTTAAAGGGGTATTGAATTGAATCAGGTCCTGTCCAGCACTACAGAATTCTTTCTAACCCCCCTTTATTTGTAACTCTTTCACTCAGCATAATTACTTTGAGATTCATTTGTATGTTTAAATAGTTCTTTTATTTTTTTTAAAGAAAAGTTGCCAAGAAAAATTATTCCACTTAGTGGTATGTCACAATTTTAGGAAATTGCCATACTTTCCCCCACAAAGCGATGGTACCATTTCATGTTCCAACCAGCAGTACACTAGATGTCCTTGTTCCTCTACATTATTGCCAGACCTTGGTATTGTCTGTCTTCTTAATCTTATACGCTTAATAGGTTTGTTTTGAAATCTTGAATGGTTTTAATGTGCCTTTCTCTAGTGACTAATTTGCATAGCTTTATATTCCATGTGCCCATTTGCTGTCCTTATGCCTTCTTTGGAGGCATATTGGAGGTTCATTCAAATTTTTTGCCCTTTTTTTTTTAACAATATTATTTCTTAATGTTGAGTTTTGAGAGTTCTTTATAGATTCTGGATACAAGGTTTATCAGATATGTGATTTGTAATTTCTCAGTCTTTGGCTTGGCTTTTCGTTTCCTTAAAAGGGTGACTTGACTGAAAGTTCTTACTTTGGATGAAGCCCCAATTTATGGATTTTTTTTTCTTTTATGGATTGTGCTTTTGGTGTTTTATCTAAGATCTTTTTCAACCTAGGTTCAAAAGGTCTTTTTTTTTTTTAAGATTTATTTATTTATATTAGCACGTGTGTGTGTGAGCAGGCAGAGGGAGCAGAAAAGAGAGAGTATCTCAAGCAGGGTCCCCCCGCCCCCAAGCGGGGAGCCCCATACAGGGCTTGATCTCACGACCCTGAGATCATGACCCGAGTGAAAATCAAGAGTTGGACGCTTAACCACTTGAGCCACCCAGGCGCCCCAAAAAGGTTTTTTCATGTTTTCCTCTAGCAGTTTTATAACTTCTGGTTTTGCATTTAGTTCTGTCATCAGTTTTGAGTTAATTTTTGTGTATTTGTATATGTAAGGTAGGCACCCATGTTAATTTTTTTGCTGAACTCATTTGTTCTAGTAACTTTTTGTAGATTTTCTACACAGCTGATCATGTTGTCTGTGAATAAGACATTTTTAATTCTGCCTTTTCAATGTGGATTCCCTTTATTTCTGTTTTGACTTTTGATTTTTAATTTTTTTAAAGATTTTATTTATTTGACAGAGAGATTGAGAGAGAACACAAGTAGGCAGAGCGGCAGGTACAGGGAGAGGGAGAAGCAGGCTTCCCGCTGAGCAGGGAGTCCGATGCGGGGCTCGATCCTAGGACTGCAGGACCCCAGGATCATGACCTGAGCCGAAGGCAGCCGCTTAACTGACTGAGCCACCCAGGTGTCCCTTGATTTTTCATTTGAAATGCAGCAAGGTTGTATATCATGTGGGGTCCTCCCCACACACATCTTTGTTGATCGTATTTTATTTTTAGATTTGTGTAGCAGTAACATTGTTCTTAAAGTCAGAGCTATATAAAAAGGTGTGCTGAAGGGTAGATGGGAGCATCTTTTCTATTCCTCCTGTCTTTCCATCCTTTACACCCTCTTCCCATCTTGCCTGATTCATAGTGTCCACACTTTGGGTCTTTCCCTTCCACCATCTCATTATTTTTCCTTAAAATAACTGCCCCCTAGATTTTACCAAAAATCTCTTTCTTATAAAACCTAGAACACATTGAGATAAAATTAAATGTTAGAGATCTCGCCATTTCATAGAAGCAGGAATTAGGCTTTGTGAGCCTTTAATGGGCGTGCCCACACATTCTCTCTCTCTCTCTCTCTAATAAAATCTTTAAAAAAGGAAAAAGAAAAAAACAAAGGTAAGAATACTTTTTTGGAATGAATGAGTTTGGGCCTAACCAGTGTAAAAGGCTTGTTAGTGAGCGTCTTAATGTCTTGACTCCTCTGTACCTTTTGAAGATAAACATTTAAATGTCTCTGTTGTAGTACATGACTGTTGCTTGTGGTTAATCCAGTTACACATGTCAGCTCAGCACCTGCCACTTGTAAACTTTGGGTCTACTATTTTGTATGATAGATTTTTAAGAATTTGGATGCATTTAAGAAGTTTGTTTTCAGGGGCACCTGGGTGGCACAGTTGGTTGAGCGTCTAACTCTTGGTTTTGGCTCAGGTCATGATCCCAGAGTCCCGGGATGGAGCCTCACGTTGGCTGGCTCTCTGCCCAGGGTCTGCTGCTCCCTCTGCCTGCTGCTCCTCCTGCTTGTGCACTCTCTCTCTCTCTCATAAATAAAATCTTTTAAAAATAAAAGTTTGCTCTCAGATTCAGTATTTTTAATGGTTATTCTTTAATGAAGTTGTTAAAAGAATCTTTGGGTTTCTGTTGTCAAGTCCCTAAAAAGCGATTCTGGCAGAGAAGGATAAAGGTATTCAAAGCACACATGAAGTATACATACTTTAAATGAATCTTGAGGCTTCCCTTTTGGATGTCCCGTGTCTGCAAGCAGAGCATCTTAGTAGATAACGCCTTAAACCCCTGGCCACTGTCGCCATTCTGCCTGAGTTCAGTCCTGACTGCCTCCTTCTACTTGAATGACCTGTTTTGTTTCCTCACCTAGCAAATGAGAATAATAAACCTGTTTGCTAATAGTAAAGGGCTTAGAAGTAAATACATTTTGGCAGACTCCAGAGCCACCCTCACCCCATGATGGTAAGTGCAGGTTCCACTGGGTCAGATTTCAGTAAAAGGTGGGTGATGTCACCATGTTTCGAGGATTAAAAGACCAGAATGGTGCTGTTAATCATTGCTTATTATGTCTGTTAAATTATAATAAGGATCTTCTTTTTTATTTCTTCCAAGCCAAACTAGCAAGACGCAGTCAAGAACGAGACAATCTTGGCATGCTGGTCTGGTCACCTAATCAGAATCTATCAGAAGCAAAACGTAAGTTTTAAAGGACTTTTATTTTCCCCCCTTCTTCTTATTTAATGCAAAGTTTTAAAGTGATTTTTGTAGCTGAAAGTCCCTATACACATTTCAGTTTTCTTACAATTTTAAAATAAATAATTTAGAGTTTGAAAATGTGCATTTCTTTACTGTGGCCTGTCATGAGGACTTAAAGATTCTTAACCAGTGGTTTCATAATCTTTTTTTTTTCAAAATGCTGTACAGGCTAATACTGGAGTAACTAGGAGGAAAAGCTTAGAGTGGAAAGAAAATTATAATGGAGTGTAAAGCTCTCTCAGCTGGGAATTTACAGATTTATAAATTTCTAATTGAAGGGTTACGAAGTGCAAAATGCGTGTTATTGAAAACAGGCTTTATTTATATTGTAAGACTTCAGCCTAGCTAGAAGGAGAACTGTTGAATTGATTCTGTTTTATGAGTTTAAAATTGTATTAGGATGAATACTCTGAGCTACTTTGAATATTATTTTGGGAGGATAGGGGTCCTCTAGCTGTTAGTAATACTAATTGTATATTCAGAATTTGCTTTTTTCCCCTTTTCTGTCCCCTCTGCTCAAGTGATACCAGCGAAATTGATTTTGTATCAGATATATTACCATAAGTCTTTGGCATTTTCAAAGTTTTAATTTTCTTCATAATTTAGAGAAGAAAAACTAAATCCCCTTTTGGAGAATTTTTCAGTGGGGGTTCATGGATGGAATTTATGGGGATTTGTGAACTTAGAAATCACATGCAGAGTTTTTTCGGTGTATGTTTGTTTTTCTGGATTTTCAAAGGAGTCTTTAACAAAAATAGGTTAAGAATCAATGCTCTAAAATAAGGGTTGGACTTGGAAAGCCACCAGTGGTAAATGTTATCAAGAAGCTGTTCAATTTTGAGTAAAGGCTCAGATTTTTAGGGTTTGATCAGGATTTCCTAAAGTATGTTTTCTAGTATTAAAGTAGGTACTGACACGTTTCCACTGCCAAGTAAGTATGAGAGAGGATACGTATTAAATATTCTCGTCTTATATATTCAGTATCCATGTTAGAACGTTTAAGGTGCAAAGAGCTCATACGGTAAAGAAACAGGTTTAATTTTGACCAGGAACGGTTCTTTTCTTGTACAGCCCCCTCCTTGGAACACGAGAAATTCATCTACTCTTAATAATGCTGAATTTAGCAGAAATAAAATAATCTCAGTCTAATCTGATTTTAAGGGTATCTTAATTTTGCCTCTTACCAGGCTGCTGCTTAATGAGTTTATAATGAAGAACAGAATAGCAAAAGGAAGTGTATTGGCATTTCTGATGTCTTTACTGTGCTGGGAAAGACCTTTTAAGTACTTCCTGTGTATTTATTTCCCCTTTGAGTACTTGCATTAACTTACAAAAGCAGTCTATTCCTTTTTTGAACATATTCTCTGACAGGAAGCTGAAAATCTGCCTCCCTGTAATTTTTAAAGCTTTATTTTCCTGAACTCTGCTAAATAGGTCTGCTTTCCGATGAGTCTTTCAGATGTTCCGACATCCCACCTCCTTTACCATCTCAGTCCAAGTTAAACCTGCCTGCTTGTTTCAGGTGTCTTTCAGATGCTTTGGTTTTCAGGTCTCTCTTGTGCACTACTGGTATGTTCCAGTTGGTCACAGTGCCCATATGGAATGAGGGACGGGGTGGCTGGGTGATGGACACTGGGGAGGGTTTGTGCTATGGCGAGTGCTGTGAACTGTGTAAGCCTGATGATTCAGACCTGCGCCCCTGAAACAAATAATACATTCTATGTTCACAAGAAAGAAAGCAAGCAAGCTATAGTGAAAAACTGACTCCTAGAGCTTTTTCCTCTCTTGTTTTTTGTTTTTGTTTTGTTTTTAGTCTTTTCCTAGGATGTGCTCTCTAGGAATGGAGTGTGGGGTTATCAGGAACTTGCCCAGCTGCTCAGGGGTGAGGATGTAAGCACAATGTGGTGTCTTGACGACGTGAGTTAGGTTCCGCTTAGTAGGCTCCCGTTTGTGGAGCTTTGGGAATCCTGCAGTTCTTGTCTAGTGGTCTAATCACAGTTGGGCCTTACAGTGTGATTGTAGTGTGAATGCGGACAGGGGTACAATTTTTTCCATTTGCACACCTGGCATTTCCCCCGCAACTTCCTTCCCCACTGTATGTGGGCAAAAAAAAAAAAAGACCTTTTCTTCTTGCCATTCTTCTTCATTTTCAAAGAATGTGCAAGTCTTGGTTGTCCAACATTGATTCTCACTCTGCCTAGAAATAGGAGATTTGGAGAAATGTATAGATTGCTAGCAGGTATCCCTCATGTAAAGATGTCTGTAATCTCTGGTTTTTCTTGTGTTGGTTTCTTTCCTCTCAAGTCGCTGTTTTAGAGCTCTGCCTCTTAGGGTTACTGCAAGTTTACAAAATTATTTTGTGATTATTAAAATAAATGCTGTTGTAGAAATTTCACATAATACGGAATATATAATGTGGACGATTATCACCGTCATAGCCACGTTTCCTATGTACATATATATGTGTGTACTTTTCCTAATACATTGTTTTAGATTATTTACTTATTTGAGAAAAGAGAGAGCAGAGGAAAGGAGAAAGAACTTGATTCGGGGGGAGCAGAGGGAGAGGTAGAAGCAGACTCCCCGCTGAGCAGGGAGCTCGATGTGATGAGGGGGCACTCCATCCCAGGACCCCAGGATCATGACCGCTTAACTGACTGAGCCACCCAGGCGCCCCCCCCAATATTTTTATACATATTAATATATAAATTTTTTATCACGAAGTATGACCTTTTCAGTAGTTTGTTCTTAACAATATATCTGGGAGGGGCGCCTAGGTGGCTCAGTGGGTTAAGCCTCTGCCTTCGGCTCATGTCATGATATCAGGGTCCTGGGATCGAGCCCCACATCGGGATCCCTGCTCAGTGGGGAGCCTGCTTCCTCTCTTTCTGCCTGCCTCTCTGCCTAGTTGTGATCTCTCTCTCTCTGTGTCAAATAAATAAATAAAATCTTAAAAAAAAAAGACTTAAAAAAACCCCAATGTATCTGGGACTCTGTTCTACCTCAGTACATTTTACAGTTTTTAAATAACAAGTAATGGGTATCCACTAATTTAGTCTTGTTTACAAAATTGAAGTGTAGTTGACACACAATGTTGTGTTACTTTCAGGTGTACAACATAGTGATTCAGGAAGTCTGTATGTTACGCTGTGTTCACAGCAAGTGTAGCTCCTGTCACCGTAAAACACTCTTAAAATACCACCGACTATATTCCTTAGGCTGTCCCTTTTATTCCTGTGAGTTATTCATTCCATAACTGGATATTTGAAGTCTTTCAGGTCTTCTTTTTTAAACTTACTTTGTTTCTTAAGTTTTTATCATCACAAGAGCACCCCTTAGTCCCCATCACCTATTTCACGCACCCCCCTGCTCTGGTAACCGTCAGTTTGTTCTCTATAGTTAAGAGTCTGTTTCTTGGTTTTTAAACTTTTTAAAAAAGCTGTAGGGAATGATAAATCCCTAGAAATAGAGTTCCTAGGCCAGGGGGCAAATACATTATTTCTTTTCTTTTCTTTTCTTTTTTTCATTTTTAAGACTAGATTTAAGTTCTAGAGCAGTTGTAGGTTCACAGCCAAATTGAGTAGAGAGTACAGAGATTTCCCGTATACTTCTGCCCACACATGCACGGCCTCCCCCACTGTGGACATCTCCTGCCGGCGTGGTAAACTTGTTACCAGTGAACTACACTGATGCATCATTGTTACCCGAGGTTCATAGTTTATGTTAGGGTTCACTCTTGTACGTTCTGGAGGTTTTGACAAATGTATAATGACATGTATTCACTACTGTGATTTCATACTGCATAGTTTCCCTGCCTAGAAATTCTCTGTGGTCTGCCTGTGCATCCCTCCCAACCCCATAACTCTTGGCAACTACTGATCGTTTTACTATCTCCATCGTTTTGTCTTTTCCGGAATTGTCATATACCTGGAATGGTATAGTATGTGAACTTTTCAGATTGGCTTTTTTGACTTAATAATAATATACATTTGAGCTTCCTCCATGTCCTTTTCATGGCTTGATGGCCGATTTTCTTTTTGGTGCCGAACAGCATTCCATTATCTGGACGGACCACAGTGTGTTTACCCATTCTCCTAGTGAAGCGTATCTAGTAGCTTCCAAGTTGGCAATTATGAATAAAGCTGCTATAAACGTGTATGTGCGGGTTTCAGCTTGGACGTAAGTTTTCAGCTCTTTTGGGTAAATACCAGGGAGCAGGATTGCTGGATTGTATATGTTAAGAATACATTTTAATTTTGTAAGAAATTGCAAGACTGTCTATTTGATGTGACTTGATTTGAGAGAGAGAGACAGAACAAGCGCGGGGGAGGGGCAGAGGGAGAGGGACCCTGGCTGGGATCATGACTTGAGCTGAAGGCAGATGCTCAACTGACTGAGCCACCCAGGTTCCCGCACCCCTTTTTAAATTTTATTTATTTATTTGAGAGAGAGCAAGACTGTCTTCTGAAGTGGCTGTGCTTTTTATATTCCTGCCAGCAATGAATGAGAGTTCCTGTTGCTCCATGTCCTTGTAAGTACTTGGTGTTATCGGCAATTTGGATTTTGGCCACTCTAAATAAGTGTGTATTTTATTTTCTTTTAAACTAAAAAAAAAAAAAATACATATATACAACGTAAAAATATTCTACATGTGTCAAGTTAACCAGTGTTATGTTAATATTCTGGGTGTCTGTTAGTCCCTGTGCACTCATTTTTTTTAATGGTCATATAATATGGGTGTTTCATAGTTAAGCATGTCTAAACATGCTGCCATGAACATCATTGACATGGGGTTGCTGGGTCCAGTGGTACGTACATTTTACATTTATAGATTTTTTTCCACGTGTCCTCTGAAGCATTAAAGGAGTGTGCCTCTTTTCCGGAATGTCCCCATTACTGGGTATAGTAAATTTTTTTTCTTAAAACCTTTTTAATACTTATTTTTAATTATAGTAAAATACATTGTAAAATTTACCATATTAACCATTTCTTTAATTCCAAGTAAATTTTATTGTGAAATTACAACAGCAAATGAAATATATTGGTTTGTATTTCCATCAGCGTTTTTAAGTGTGTAATGGTATTAAGTACATTCATATCGTTGTGCACCCAACCTCTAGAACTTGTTTTTTCCCCCCCAAGATTTTATTCACTTATTTATCAGAGCGGGGTGGGAGTGAGCGCACAAGCAGGGGGAGCAGGAAGCAGAGGGAGAAGCATGTGCTGAGCAAGGAGCCCGATGTGGGACTTGATCCCAGGACCTTGGGATCGTGACCTGAGCCGAGGGCAGACGCTTAACCCGCTGAGTCACCCAGGCGTCCCTCTAGAACTCCTTTCTTCTTGCAGAACTGAAACTGCGTACTCATTAAAGAACCCAAGTCTGCATTTCCTCCCCTCCCCCAGTACCTGGCAACCACCATTCTACTTTCTGACTCAATGAATCTGACCACTTGGGGTATTTCATGTAAGTGGAATCACACTGTTTTGGTGACCGGCTTATTTCACTCAGCATAGCGTCCTCAAGTTTCAGCCCCATTGCAGCCTATGTTGCATCTTTCTTCATTTTTATGACTGAATAATATTCCACGGCACGAGTGGCTAGACCGCATTTGTCTGCATTTATCTGTTGAAGGGCACCTGGGTGGTTTCTGCATTCTGGCTGCTGTGAATGCTGCTGCTGCTGTGAACACAGCTGTGCAAATGCCTCTTTGGGGACCTGCTTTCGTTTCTTTTGGGTATATACTCAAGTGGAATCACTGGATTTGGTAATTCTATTTTTTAAATTTTGGGGGGCACCACCATCCTATTTTCCACAGAGACTGTTCTCATTTTCCACTCCTACCAACAGCGCACAGGCTCCAGTATCTCTACAGCCTCGTCAGAATTGTTATTTTCTGTTTGTTTGGGTTTTTTTTTTTTTTTTAAATAGTATCTATCCTAATGGGTGTGAGGTGGTGTTTCACTGTATGGGAATATTGTTTGTTTCTTAAACTTTGCTGAAATGATAGAAGAGGATTTCATTACTTACTAGCGTCTTCATATTTTGAGCATCTTCATACTTTGACCTTTTAAGTCTTCTCTAAATAGTAGTTAAATCTTACCTTATTTTTTAATTTGTGTTTTAGAATTACATATAAATTTACTAACCTTATTAGTGGGTTGTAGTATACTGTCATGCCAGGAAAGCCCCTCCCCCCACAAAGTACAGGCATAGATTCCTGCGTGGCTTCTGCCCTCCCTCCTCCCTCCACGTTACGCCATTGTTCTCGTCTGGGGTTGTTGCATTCTTTCCCCCTTCACTCATGTGAAACTTGTATGTCTACTTTGGTCTATGTCTGGACTCTTGATTTTGTCTCATTGATTTATCTGTTTCCTGATTTTGTACCATTTTTATTCTTTTTGGTGTTTCTGGCTCATGTATTTATTTTTCTAGGTGAGGTTTAGACTCAGAGTTTCACATTCTCTCCGAAAGTATCTTGATTGGGGTTATACTGAATTGAGCGGCTTTGCGTGCTTTGTGTGCAGGAGTAAAGGATTCAGGAAGTTTATACTCTCATGCAGAAAGAAGGAAAAATGAACATGTAAACAAGTAATTTATATGAATTTCCTCTAGTCCAGTTCTTTTTTGGATGCAAAAAGTTGAGGTCTAGAGAAGTTAAATCAAATGCTTAAGATCCCACAGCTAATTAGTAGCCAAGTTTGGGCTAAATCTCTGATCTCCAGATGGCATTTATTACACACATCTGCCTTCATGTGCTGCTTCATTTAATAAACTATAATTACATTCTTAAAGCATTAGTGATGTTACATGAATTGCTTTGGGCTGTGTCTAAGTAAAACTTCAGTGAGAGATCCAACCTTTGGGGTATGCCTGGAAATGTGCCTTATAAAGATACCTTTCATGTAGAAGAAATCTAAGTAATTTCTGGTAGCATAGATGAGAACAATGTGATTTAAATAGTGTTATGTTAAATAATTCTGGAAAATTACTTGATGAAACAGTGGCTTGAGATTTAGGGGACAAAGGAGTGAGTAAAGGTTGAAAAAGTGGTAGAATCTGGAGGTTGGGCAGATGGTGAGAGAAACTGAAAAATGTTCACTAATTGGAGATGAGGACAGCTGAGTTTTAATTTTAGCATCAGGCATCTCCTGTGTACTGTTAGGGTTCAGATGCTCCCTCTTCGGGACCTGGCAGAAGGCACTCCGCGTTCCTGGTAGAAACAAGGGGAGCCTTGGAGCCAGCTGACTGCAGGGTAGAATGTCGAGGAGTAAGAGTTGGCTGGTGGGACAAGGTGCACACACACACTGCAGAGAGGGGAAAGACGCGTTTGCGTCCAGACAGGCCTGAGGATGTGGGGAGAAGATGCAGGGCTTTGTTTTGGAGACCTGCCTGGCTGTGACACAGGTTGTCCTTGGGGAGGTGAGAAGCAGTGAAACTCTTGACAGCCTTGTGGTTTAGTGAAGAGCTAGGGCTAGAGGCAGTAAGTCAGTCTTGATCCATTCCCACGGAGAGAAGCTGATGCCCTCGCTAGGCCATTGCTGTTAAAGAGAGGTTTGCTTGAAATTCAAGAAGTCAGACTGGCAGTGTCAGGAGCGTTTGAACTTGCTCAGAGGAGATGGAGAGCGTAGGAGTGTGGCGCTGGGCGGGCGTCAGGTGGTCTCTAACAGACGTTTATTGTCACTTGTAAAATGTTTCTGCTTTCTTTTCCAGGTGAAAAAAGCAGTAGTATTTCACATCTATTAGTTGATGGTTACTGAAACCCACCCATGATAAAATAGTTCTTGGTTCCAGCTTTACTTTCTACCAAATTTTCATTGTTGCTTTTTAAAATTTATTTATTTTTATTTATTTTTAAGATTTTATTTATTTATTTGACAGAGAGAGAATTCACAAGTAGGCTGAGACGCAGCAGGCAGAGAGAGGAGGAAGCAGGCTCCCTGCTGAGCAGAGAGCCCAATGCAGGGCTCGATCCCAGGACCCTGAGATCATGACCTGAGCCGAAGGCAGAGGCTTTAACCCACTGAGCCGCCCAGGCATTCCTAAAATCTATTCTTATTTTAATTCAGTTAATAACATATTATGGGTTTCAGGGCTAGAGGTCGGTGATTCATCAGTATTCTATAACACTCTGTGCTCTTCACATCTTGTGCCCTCCTTAATGTCCATCACCTAGTTACCCCACCCTCCCACTTCTCCCCTCACAGGCTTTTAAATAAGCTGGGTTCTGTCTTATCTGGGTGTACCTGCACTGCCCCATCGGTCCTTGCACACGTTTTTATTGATACTTACAAGGCAACTGTGATACAACATCATCTCCCTGGTCCCCGCTCTGATGGATGTGGCTGCCGTGCTGTGTGGGTACCCCTCTCCTCCCATCTGTGAGCACCCGCCCCATCCCATTTCAGGCTGCCCTTCCTTGGGGACTCCCTCCTCAGCCCACTTGGTCTACACCCTAGATGCGTACCTTGCCTGCCCCAGCCTCAGGGCTTTAGGCCAGCCTTCTCTCTGAGGGCTGCAGCTGCCTTGAGTGCAGTACGTGGAACTCTCTGTTCCCCTCGTGTCCCTACCCTCACACACAGACCTAGCCCAGGTCCGGACTGTGTAGAGAAGCAGCGGAAATTTAGCAAAACAAAGTGGACATGTTAGTAGCAAAAAAATCTCAGAAAGTTTTTTTTTTTTTTTTTTACTGGATAGTCTTGTTTTCTTTGAAATGTATAGTTCGGCCAGATCTTATTCCCAGTCTGATTCACTTTACTGCTTTAATGAAAAAAAAATGTTTACTAAAGCAGGTGCGGTCAAATGTAATACAAAACTGTGGCCTGAGAGAGCTCTGAGAAGGCAGTGCCAGGAGAGAGGGTAGGTTAGGAAGGGTGATAATCTGAGGATGACTTTGGTTGTTTGACTCAACCTATAAGAAATGAATTGGAGCCAGAGCGGGAGCTGTTGGACAGCCATGCCCACTGAGGGTCGTTTGCTGAAGAAGCAGGTTTCCTAAACTCAGCTGCAACTTGCCTTGGGTGTAGACATTTGCAAGGTAACTCTGGCTGTTGGGAATCAGTGAAACAGATGGTTCTGCTCACTTATGCATCATGTACTTTATAGGTTATATATAAACAGTGCTTCTGCAGTTATTTAAGTGTTTGATTGCATTTTATTTTTATTATATAAAAATGAGAAACTGGTACAGTGATAAGCACAAATCTTAGTGTTAAAATGGACATAGATGGAGATCATTGGCCATGGCAGAGACCATCAAGCCGGATGATTTTTTCTAAGCTGGCTAATTATAAAGAAAAAAATTAACATATATACAATATGCTAGACATGTAGAATTGAAAGATGTTTCAAAAGGCAAAGTCAAATTAGAGATTTTAAAATAAGTTGTAGCTTTCTTGGAATGAGACTCCTCCTTAGACCTGCAACATACACAAACGTTTCTATTAGGACATTTGACTTCAGAACACATTTTCAAGATTATATTGTGTGTGGAAATTTCATAGATGATGTAAATTTTTTAACATTGATATAAATACATAGTACATGTTAAGATTCTTTAAAACATTCCAGTACCTTTCCAGTTCAGTATAAAAGTCAGAAGACCTGACAGTTGGCCACAAGGCCCTACATAGTCTGACCCCACTTCTGCCCTCCTAAATCCACCCAGAACATGGTCCCTAGAACCTTTTCTGTTCCTTTGTCTGTAGTACTCTTTCCCCAGATGTCCGCATGGCTCCTGCAGTTCCTCCTGGTCATTGCTTATACGTCACCATAAGCAGCTTTCCTTGACCACACTGTGGAATAGAGATCACTGCTACCTTACTCTGCTTCATTGCCTTCATTCCATTTATCGTCCCCTGACGTAGTATTTTTTACTTTGTCTCCCGCTACTAAAAACTGATAGGGAACTTGGTATGTTTGCTCAGCTCTCTGTCAATCGTCTCAGCACATGGTGGATACAGTAAAGACTTGTCCAGTGAATGAGAAAATGATGGGGGTGTGGACAGTCCTCTGTATAGAGATTTGCAAACATAGGCTTTTCAGCTCTTTGTTCTGCATCTCGGGTCATCTGGAATCCTCCACCATTTTCTCTTTTGCTACTTGGCTGATGAGCATTCATTCACTCTGTAAATATTTGAGTGACACATATGCGCCAGGCGCTGGGGGAATATAAGAATGAGCAGTCTGACAAGCCCCTGTCCAAGTGTCCCTTACAGTCTGATAGGAGCCTGCCCCGGTCATCGACAGGGGGCAGAAGTGGACTTAAAGTTCTTAACCTGTTCTTTGACTGCAGTGTGTGCTGGGGTAAGGATAGGGTAAGCTAATGCTGGCCTTGGTTTTCAGCTTTTTATAAGTAAATGGCTTTCAGAAAGCTTGGTAATTGTGATTAAAATGGTGTTTTTTAGGACTGCCTGGGTGCTTATTCATCTGGGTTATGATCCTGGGGTCCTGGGATCAAGTCCCGCATCCGGCTTATTTAGCAGGGGAACCTGCTTCTCCCTCTCCCTTTGCTGCCCCCTCTCTTCCTCAGATAAATAAATAAAATCTTAAAAAAAAAAAAAACTTTTTTTTTTTTAGTGTGTAAGAATTATTTTTATCATTTTTATTCTGTCTTGTGTGTTTGAGTTAGGTCAATGTTCAGATCTTACTAGAAGAGGCAGAGCTGGATTTACAGCCTGTAGTTTGAAGCCTTCCACTAAAAATCAAGGTTAGCTTCTCCTTTCATCATGCCAGTGTGTCTTGTCTTCATCCTTTTATACTTAAGGAATTTCATCTTGCTATGTTATAATTTATTTATCCTTTTTGTTTTGCTTCCAGTTTTTTATTTCTATGTCTATTACTACTGAGAACATCCTGTGACTTGGTTCTTGATATCCATCTGGAATGTAGATATTCAGCTATGAGTGATCAATGCCAAAATATTTTCCAAAGTGGTCAAACTGGTTCATACTGCTACCAGTAGAATGCAAAATTTATGTGCTCCATGTCCTCGCCAGTAATTGCTGTTGTTGGCCTTAAACATTTTAGACAGTCAGTCCAGTGACTGTAACACTGTTTCTCCTATCAAGGAATTTAGCTATTTGTGTTAGGTGTGATAATGGTATTATGGTTCTATTAAAAAAATCCACGTTTTTTGGTCCACATTTTTAAAAAGATGCATATTGGTTACATGTATGTAGGGATGAGATAACTGGTATTTACTTTAAAATTCTTGAGCACAATGTAGAGCACATCTTGGGGTCTACTGGCCAGATTGGAATACAGACCCAGATTATTGTTTAAATGTTGAGTTTACTGTTCTGTGGATATGTAAGAGGACATAGCTACTCTTAGAAGATACATGCTGAGTATTTAAGAGTACAGGGCATAATTCTGATAGTCTCAAATGGTTCAGAAAAGAATTTACATATATACATACAGGCTTGTTTCTATGATTAAAAATAGCCTAAAACTCTTTCACCTCATCACATGGGTATAGCCACTATTAAAATTTTGCTTTTATGTCTTTCTGTACGCTTCTGTACACCCTGAATTTAAGCACGAATGGGTCATACTGTAAATAATAGTTTTTCAACTTTAATTTTCCTATAATTAAACATTAAACTGAGCTTCGATCCCTGAATATCTCATCATATAGCTTAATTTATTTAACCATATCCCCATTCTTGAACATTTCTGTTTTTTCAGTTTTTTCCTACTAAAAATAACAAATGAGTAAGCAGGAATTTATAATGTCCTTTTCCAGTCGAAAAGAAAGCCTCCCTTGATTCTGCAGATCGGGTTTCCCAGCTCAGTACGTTCATAGTTCTTTTTCTCTGACACTTAGGACAATTGGAGTTAATTATTTGTGTAATTATTTCTCTCTCCAGCCAGACTGAATTCTGGGAAGGCGGGCTGTTTGAATCATGGCTCTGTAAGCAGCGCTGGGCACGTAGTAGGCCTGGAAGAGAAAGTATGGTGATTATAAAATGTCACCTTTCTGCCCCTTATTTCGAAAGGTTGGGTTTCTTTACTGGATGAAGACGCCCCCACCCTCACCCCACCACCCCGACAGGATTCTAGCATTGGAAGTGGGCAGGACTTAGAGTGGGAAAACCTGCCCCTCCCAGGAGACGTGCCGTTGTCCCTCTCTCCCACTCTCTCTATACCACTGTGCAGTTGGCCTTCCGTTTTCAGAGCTCGAGGAACCAGGGCCCACAGAGGGGAAGTGACCTTGCATCCAGTCTGCGGTGGGCAGAGCCTTGTGTTCCTGTGCCCTTCCTAGAACCCAGCCTCCTTCTGTGCTTCTCTTGGCTGTTTTAGTCTCACTTAGGGATCCCTTTTTTCTTCATCCTTGTACACGATGGGGTGTACTAAGGGAAGACCACTGTATATGTAGGTGGCAGAGGCAGGGCTAAAAGGCAAATGTCCCTGTGGGCGCCTGGGTGGCTCAGTGGGTTAAAGCCTCTGCTTTCGGCTCAGGTCGTGATCTCAGGGTTCTGGGATCGAGCCCTGCATCGGGCTCTCTGCTCAGTGGGGAGCCTGCTTCCCCTCTCTCTCTGCCTCCTTGTGATCTCTCTCCCTCTGGGAAATAAATAAAATCTTTAAAAAATTAAGAATAAATAAATAAATAAATAAATAAATAAATAAATAAATAAATGACAAATGTCCCTGTAATGTGAGCTTTGTAGACCAGTCTGAGGAGTCACTAGGATTCGCAGACTGTAAATTCTTCTGACCACCTCCTCCTCTGCAGGATGGGAGCTCGAAGTCGGTAATTTATTTAACTTACTTATATTTAAAGATTTTATTAATTTGAGAGAGAGACAGAGCACGAACGGGGGTGGGGCAGAGGGAGAGGGACAAGCACACTCCCTGCTGAGTGTGGAGCCTGACGCTGGTCTGGATCCCAGGACCCCGAGATCACAACCCAAGCTAAAGTCAGATACTTGACCAACTGAGCCATCCAGGCGCCCCTGAAGTTGGTATTTTAAAAAAGAACTTCTGTGTAGTCACTGAAAGGAAATTTTTTTTTTAAGATTTTATTTATTTATTTTGACAGAGATTGCAAGTAGGCGGAGAGGCAGGCAGAGAGAGAGGAGGAAGCAGGCTCCCCGCTGAGCAGAGAGCCCGATGCGGGGCTCAATCCCAGGACCCTGAGATCATGACCTGAGCCGAAGGCAGAGGCTTAACCCACTGAGCCACCCAGGCGCCCTGAAAGGAAATTTTTTTTGCATGATTGAAATTCACAAACCTTTTATATCGTAGTATCATAAAAAGCATATTTCTTCCTGTTTCTGTGGTCCTCATAGTGTCTAATCTTTTTGATACTAAACTTAAAAATTTTGTGCTTGTTGAGGTGCTTTTATCACATTGAAGTGGGATGTTATCAGACTCATGTTCTTTACACATCAATATTATGCTCTAGTTCACGATTCTCAGAATCACCTGTGGGCATTGAAAGTAAACCAAAACATCTTGAGTGTAGTCAGTTCTTTCCTTGATCTAGGTGTGTTCATTTTTTGAAAAATCACCGAGCTGGGCCTTTATGTGTGTGCTTTTCTCTGTGCCCATCATACTTGATAAAAACTGTAGACACACATAAACTTACATACGTTCATAGGCGTATATATGAACAAAGGAGGGTGGAGCCCAAGAGTCAGTATTTCAAAGAAATACTGCTTCACCAGCTGGTTCTCAGCAGTAGGATCGGGAGCTTCTGGACTGGGGCACCCCTCTCCTGGGATTCAGGGATGGGGTTTCTCTTGATAAACTAATGCTGTGGTGGTGAAGTGCACCCATCTCTGATTGAATCACATGTTTATGGAGGAATTCATTTTAGTAATACTTAACATTTATATATCTTGGCTGCTTTACTACTTTGTAAGGGATTTGAGCAGGGCATCTAACCTCATTCTTGTCAAATAGGTGAGGAAATGGGTTAAGCTCACAAGCTCCTGATGGAAACCAAGGGGGCAGGGCTCTTTCCACTGTTGCCTGCTGTGAGTTGGTGGGTGAATCTAGTGTGTTTCCCTCCCTCCCTTTACTGTCAGGGAATGTTGCCTTTAGTTAAGGGAGATGCAGACCTGTTTGGAGCGTGGTTCCTTCCTTCCTTCAGCTCATACTGTAAACGGAAGCATGCATGAGAGCAAATGAAATTATTTTGAGGACACAGTTGCCTGCTTAGGGACTTAGTTGTCAGGTAGGTTGACGCTCAGTGTGAGAGATGCAAGGGGGTAGTGTGTCACTATGTTGACTCATTCTTTGCCATAGGCTTTGCGCATTTTTTAAAAAGATTTTATTTATTTATTTGACACAAAGAGAGAGATCACAAGTAGGCTGAGAGGCAGGCAGACAGAGAGGAGGAAGCAGGCTCCCTGCCGAGCAGGGAGCCCGATGCGGGGCTTGATCCCAGGACCTGAGATCATGACCTGAGCCGAAGGCAGGGGCTTTAACCCACTGAGCCACTAGGCTTTGCACATTTTTAAGGGAAAGGTGGTTATTATTTTAATTACAACTAAATGTCATTCTAGGGATGATCAGTTTGTAAAATACGGAGGATCCTACCTGTGCCTTTCTGAAAGGCTTACCAGGTGTATGAGGACTGGAGTAAAGGTGGATCATTCATTTTAGAGAGAGCACTCACGTGAGTCGGGGAGGAGGGTGGGGAGGGAGAATTTTTTTTTTTAAAGATTTTATTTATTTGAGAGAGACAGATAGTAACAGAGAGCATGAGCGGGAGGAGACGGAGAAGCAGGCTTCCCACTGAGCAGGGAGTGTGATGCGATGTGGGGCTCCATCCCAGGATCCTGGGATCATTACCTGAGCCGAAGGCAGACGCTTAACTGACTGAGCCACCCAGGCGCCCTGAAATTTTTTTTAAGATTGATTGATTAGTGCACGCACGTGCATTATATGCGCGGGGGTGGGGTGGGGGGGGGAGCAGAGGGAGAGGGAGAATCTCTAGCAGATTCTCTGCTGAGGGTGGAGCCTGACTCGAGGCTCGATCTCATGATTCCAAGATCATGACCAGAACCTAGATCAAGAGTTGGCCCCTCAACCACCTGAGCCCCTACCAGGTTTTTAAATTACTTATAAAATGTTAGCCCTGAAACCACTTTTAAGATCATAATAGTCAATTCACTCTTCTGTTGATGAGGAAGGGAGGCACAGAGAGGCTGTGGTAGACCTTAGCCAGGCATACCACTGGGTAGGAGGGGGAATACAGAAGTGCAGATTAGGTGGGAATAGATGCCAGAAGCTGAATTTAAATACATGTGGCTTGGGAGCGTGTTTGTATTTCTTACTTCCACTTGATCAGATTGTCTATGAGACTGGGTTGGATTTCGTAGTATTTACTGTAGTGCCTGCAGGGGTGCTTCTTCTGTAAAGTGGGATTGTAACAAAACTATATTAAGACACAGAATTTTCATAGTGCATTTTATTACTAACTAGAAAGGACTGGTTCATTATATTGTAGTCTCACAGCATGTCTGTGGCTTATCTCATTTCTTGTGTCCCCTCACCCCCCAAGATATTAAAGGATCATTGAAATGTTAACTGTAATAATATCTGTGCCCACCAGGTGGCATAATTGCTTTACTTAAATGATTTAAGCTCAGTTCTAGTCTCAGTGAGTTATAGTGATAATTCATTTCTTATTTTAATAATAAAAGGAGATGCCACGATATTTATCATATTCCTAAAGAAAATTTTGGTATGCTCAGTTTGAGTTACGAGAGAGAAATTGGTGCCACGTTTCCTTTGTAGTACTAATGCTACTGCAAGTGTTAGGATAATAAATTTTTTTTAACTGTATTGAGGTTATAGCTTTGTCCTCAACCCACCTTACGGTGTCAGCCTCTTGCTCTGAATAGAATATGCAAGATCACAAGGTGTCCTGAGTCTCTGCAGTGTCTAGAGGAGGGAGGAGTGGGTGAGCTCAGGTTACCGTGGCAACTTTCAGCTGCATTTTTCCCTTTTTTGCAGTTGAGTTTGAGACTCTCACTAATGGTACTGAGGACAGTCAGTCCATCGGATGGAAAGAAGAATATAGAGGCAAATGA
The DNA here is from genome assembly GCA_002007465.1 of Ailurus styani. Classification (NCBI taxonomy): domain Eukaryota; kingdom Metazoa; phylum Chordata; class Mammalia; order Carnivora; family Ailuridae; genus Ailurus; species Ailurus styani. Next base: position 3,535,330 of record LNAC01000192.1, read on the forward strand.
TGCTTATTACAAGGCAGCCATTTGTCTGTTGCCCTTGCTTTCCATCACTTCCTTCATCAACCCCAATTTCCTTTTCTTTATTCAGGCAACATAGACGATGTTGGCTGGCCTTCTTTGCTCAGTTCTGTGTGCCATGCAGTCTGTTCTTATCGGAGCCCTTCTCCCTCTCTGTGTCCTTTACTCAGGAGATAGGATAGCAGATAGTGGTTCAGTATCACGGGTCCTGTGGTCAGACACTCTGTGCGTATGTAAGTCCCATTTCTGCTGCTTAGCAGCTGTGGCACTTGGCCACATTACTTCTTTGAGCCTCAGTTTATTTATGAGTGGGAGTGATGATAGAATTATTGGAGAGGATTAAAAAGGTAATCCTTGTAAAAAGCTTGGAACAGTGGCTGGCACGTAGTAAATTCTCAAATATTAGCTATTGTTATTAATCAATATAGCTTTTGAATCTTCAGGAAGCTTATCTTGATTTAACATCATTACCATCATTATTTACTGATTATTTTGGATTCCCATGCTGTACTGATAGATTATGTATTATTTTATGTATATCTGTTCTCTGTTACTTGTGTGTTGTTTCAAACTAATTTAGGAAATCTGTTTTTCTTCTGTATTTTGGCCTGCTATTTAGTACTGTGTTCTGTACATAGTAAGGGTAGTTCAGTAAATCTTCGTCTAGGCTTTAGGAATTTTGTAAACTAACTTTCTTTTTTTTTTTTTTTTTTACGAATTTTGTACATTTCCTTGATGAATCTCACACACATTCTACCTTTTTAAATGATGTTACCCAAAAACACAGCTCTACCTCTGCTTTCCATAATGCTAAGTTCTTGTCAAAAAAGCCAGTGGTTTGTACAGTCTGTACTTCTTAAAGAATTGGAGGGATACATAATTCTATCCGTCATAATTTAAGATCAGATAGTTCTCCTTGGTTGTATCCATAGGATATTCAAGTTTTTAAAAATATTGCATTATACAATGATGGAATTTTTACAACTTTTAAAAAAAGATTTTATTCATATTAAAGAGCATGTGAGGGGTGCCTGGGTGGCTCAGTGGTTGAGTGTCTGTCTTCGGCTCGGGTCGTGACCCCGGGGTCCTGGTTGAGTCCCGCATCCGCTCCCTGCTCTGTAGGAAAGCCTGCTTCTCCCTCTCCCACTCGCCCTGCTGGTGTTCCCACTCTTGGTGTGTCTCTCTCTGTCAAATAAATAAATAAAATCTTAAAAAAAAAAAAAGGAGCATGTGAGTGGGGCAAGGGGCAGAGAGAGGGAGGGACAAAAATCTTTTTTTTTTTTTTTTAGGGGTGCCTGGGTGGCTCAGTCCTTAAGTGTCTGCCTTTGGCAGCTCAGGTCATGATTCCAGGGTCCTGAGATCAAGCTCCACATCCGGCTCCCTGCTCAATGGGGAGCCTCTTTCTCCCTCTCCTGCTCCCCCTGCTAGTGCTTTCTCTGTCAAATAAAGAAATAAAATCTTTTTTAAAAATAAAAAATAAATAAAGGTTTTCTTTATTTATTTCACAGGTAGAGAGCACAAGTAGGCAGAGCGGCAGGCAGGGGGAGGGGGGGAAGCAGGCTCCCCACCGAGTAGAGAGCCCAACTCGGGGCTCAGTCCCAGGACCCTGAGATCATGACCTGAGCTGAAATCAAGAGTTGGATACTTAACTGACTGGGCCACCCAGGTGCCCCTGGAATTGTTTTTCAAGGAGAGTATACTCAGTGACTGATCTTTCTGCTTCTGACCAACAGATGAGAATGTCAGCTCAGCTTCTCCTTGCACCCAGCTGACTGCCTGGTTCTGTCCCCTGTGCCCAAGTACGGGAAGGCTGGTGGGTGTAAATGACTGGGCCTGTGGCAATGTCCTGGCATTTCTTTAAGCCATGCGGACTTTGTGCACTGTCCTAATGACAGCTTGCTTAGTGACTCTCTGCTTGCAGTGATTCCTCTCCTCCAGATTGGGACTGACTCTGGTTAACCTTTAATTTCTTAGAGATGAAATCAAGATCCCTGTTGTCAGAGATGAGAAAGTACTGGAAAACTCCCTAAGGAACCCTGTGTTCTTTGTTTTAGAGCTGTCGGTCTCAAGTAGCTTGTATTTCTTTTGCTTCCCTTCCTGTTTCATCTTTCATCCACCGCCTGAAGTAGCTGGTCATCCTTTGTTTTTATGAAGGCATGTGGGAGTGGATTTTATTGTCTTCGGTTGAAAGCTTATTTTTGCGTAAGGAAAGCATGTGGGAGGTTTTGGAAATGCGCACATTCCGTTTTTATCATGCCCTGCTGGCAGCTACTGGCACGTGCTCTCTGAAGGGGCAGCGTCGGTGGTAGAGAGGACAGGGGTCTAGAAACTGTACTGCGCAGCCCGTCCCTCTGACCGTGAGAGGGAACGAGCGCCGAGGACCCTCAGTATACAGCGGGGAGCCAGTCAGAGACCAGGCTGTCAGCAGCGTCCTTTGTGCGAGCACACGGCTCGGTTTCTGAATCCACTGCAGTCGAAGACATTGTGGGAGGACTTCTCTGCTGTAGTTTTCGGTTAGGTGATGACACAGCTCTGCTGGGGAGAGCTCCTTCCTGGGAAGGTCAGCAAAGTCGCTAAAGGTAGCACAGTCTAAACTGCAGTGTTTTCTCTGCATGAGGTACCACTGCCTGTGAACTCGTGTTGTCTAGAGACAGAGCCAAGATCAGACCTGCATCTTTCTCGACCACGTACCTGAGCTGCACTGCCTTTTACCTTGTAGAAAAGAGCCTTTCTTCTCCGTGACACTGCACACCACAGCACCCACAGCATTCATTTAGCAAGTTATTTAATCTCTGTTCAACATTGGGGATGATGAAAAGAATGAAAAATTGCTTTTTTGCCAGTGAGTATCAGATGGTGATTCTTTGGAAAGTTGCAGGCCTCCCCATGTATGAACTTACTGGGGTCACACCTTCAGGGCACCTGGTAGAGATACCAAGTGACTTCTGGTCAGACTCTTTCTTCCTTTGCTTTAGATTTGATTCGTCGGGCTAGTCCCCAAAAAAATCTCAAAGAGGTGTGATTTGTAAAGGTTACAAGTAAGAATGCCTTGCTGTTTACAACATGGAAAATGTTCTGTCCAAACTTAGCTGCAACACTCGGAATCCACTGTTGTGTCCGTTTTACCGTTCCTACCACCAGCTAATTTTTGTTAGAAAGCAAAGAAGGAGATGAAAATAGAGTAGCATCCAAAGAATGCTTTGGTTTTCATGGTGATTTTTAAGCTAAATCTGGCCGGAGACCAGGGCTGCTGCTTACTGCTGCAGCAGAAAGACTCGAGCAGGTAGCACCTGCCCGCTCCGAGGCCCGTGCAGGTCGCCGCCTGCAGATCACATGGCTGAGCGGGGCTGCACACGTGTCCCACTGCCCTCACTCAGCCGGGGGAGGTCATCGTGTCTGGAAACGTGTATGCTCGCAGAGCTGAGGTTGTACAGCAGACGTTTGAGGTTCGTTTACCAAATATCTATTAAGAGAAAACTCTCCTGGGTTGACCCTCAATTCACTGTAGATTGTTTTTCTCTTTTCCCTTGACAAGCCTTGGCTTGAACACATCTCATTACTTAGTTTTTATCATCTGACCTGCAGTCCATCCCCCAGGGTGTAGTGTGTTGCCTCTGCCTCTCGGGCTCCTCCGGCGTGAAGCTCCGCGTCTGCCAGGCCCTGCAGCCGCGCTCCGGCCGGGTGTGCACAGCTCCCCGTCCCGGCAGCCCCCCGACGGCCGCGTGGCTTTCCAGACCCGCAGAGCCGTCTTCTCTCGTTTGCCACAGTTCCGCCTGTTGTGAAGTAATCAGCAAGGGACACACTTTGGCATACTCCCTACCCCATTTTTAGAAAATGTTTTTAATTCTTTAAAAAAGATTTTTATTTATTTGAGAGAGTGTGCGCATGAGCAGGGGGAGGGGCAGAGGGAGACGCAGACTCTCCGCTGAGCAGGGAGCCTGATCCGGGGCTCGACCCCAGGACTCCAGGATCGTGACCTGAGCCGAAAGGAGATGCTTGACCGACTGAGCCACCCCGGGGCCCTCCCCACCCCATTTTTAAAATCACCTGTTTCAACTTTTATGACAAACCAAGGTCATTTACACTGACTCTCAGGTAAATTGGAATTTTACTACAGTTGACTCTTGACCAACGTGGGGAACCAGCACCCTGTGTAGTAAAAAGTTTACATACAACTTTTGACTACCCAAAAACTTAACTAGTTAATAACTTGCTATTGACCAGAAGCCTTGCTGATGACATAGTCAACTAATACATGTTTGTATGTTGTACATGGTACATACTGTGTTTTCACAATAAAGGAAGCTAGAGGAAGCCTTAAGGAAGAGAAAATACATTCACAGCACCGGACCGGAAACGTGGACTCACAAACCTGTGTTGCTTCAGGGGCATCTGTATATATTCTGAGTGAAGTAACTATCAGTAAGTACTTTAAATATGGGAAAGAACAGGATAGAAAACTGCTGCCTTAGATTGAAGCTCATATTGACTTGTATTATACGTAGTTACTGTTTGGATTCAATTGACTTTTTCTTTCGTCAATGGAAGTTTTCCCCCTAGGATTAGAGTAACTGTTAATAAAAGAGTTTGAATTCTTTTTCAAAATTGATTTCTTCTTCCTGAATTGGTTGTCGGTTGTGCTGCCGTCGGCTAAGATGGTCGTGGTGACTCGAACAGCACACTGAGACTGAGCTTTGACTTCATCGAGGCCGCTTCTGTCAGCTGCCTGTATGAGGGCAGCAGGTGCACAAGCTTCGTCGAGGCTGTTGGCACAAGTCTTGAATTGGGTCATTGCACCTGCAGAGTGAGGCTGAGGGTCTCCAGAGAGAGGGACAGGCCAGTGGGAAATGCTGCTTCTTGTTTCAGACAATTCCATGCTATTTGGCGGTTTTTTGGGTTGTTGTTGTTTTTGGTGGGTTTTGTTTTGTTTTTGTTTGTTTTTGGAGCCTGTGTTATTTTTGTAATTTATAAAAAAAAAGTTATATAGGAATATAATGAAGTGTTGTTATTGATTGGTAGTCTCTTGTATTCCTGGAAGGAAGATTAGAAAATGTAGAGAGTAAATAACTTTAGGGGCGTGTTTACATCTGGAGATTGAGTCAGTCAGTTTTCCTTGGCGTCACCTTAGTGCTCGAAGGTCGGCACTGGTCACCTTTTGTTGGAGTTTGAAAGCAAGTACCGGGCACTGGTTCATGGAATTCATCTCTGAGATTTTTTTAATATAAAGATGAGTGGCTTGTTTTTCAGCTTTGGCTAAGACTAAAACCCCCCAATTTTAATACTTCTTTTTATTTCTTTTAATTATCTTTCAAAGTACCAAAATAGTATTTATCATAGGAAATTTAAGTAGAACCAAGTTTAAAAAAAAAAGAATCATAGTCTTCTAGTCCAGAGCCAAGTACTGTTAATACTTGAGTATATTTTGAGCCATTCCTCTGTGGGATTTATGTATGTAAGATCCATAATGGAAATGTATGTGATTCTGTTTCGTTACTGTCTGTTCTTCATTTTTATTGCTGTGCATGCAGGCCCGAAACACATGTCCAGCTCCAGTGCTCCTGGACCGTTGTTTCCTGCCCCTCCGTTTGTTTACTGGTCTCTCGTCTTGTTTTTCAGTAGACGAATACATTGCCATTGCTAAAGAGAAACATGGGTACAACATGGAACAGGTAATGACATGGTTTTCTTTTGTTGTTCAAGATGGGTTTTATGTTAAAGGGGGGCAGTTTGTAGCTAACCTGTTAAATTGTTTGTGTTCTGTATGTTGAGTAGCAGTGCAAATTTTTGGTGGTCACTAGCAAATTGAGCTTCCAGTCCCCTTTTCTTCCTGTGATGAGTATTAGAGGACCCTTTGATTTGAAAAGCATCTGTGTATTTCTCTAGGTTTGTAGTATTTATGGCACCCATAGCTCCAAGGTGCCAGGTGCTTGGGCATAATGCTTGCCTGTTTGAATGTGCAGTTTGTTTGCTATTTGTGTGTTTGTTCCCTGACTCCATCACACTCAGACCCACTCAGACCCACAGTGTTTTCATATTAATTGTTTTGAATCACCTTCAGGTTGTAAAATTTGACTAAGGTTTTCTTCTTAAAATTATTTGGAGCCTATTAATGAGAAATATATGAAATTAATTTTGCTCCAGAAGTGTGATGGAAATCTTATTTCAGCCTTATTTCTAATTACTGTTTTAAAAATAAGTATATTAAGTTGGATTAGTGCTTTGGCATTGATCTAGGTATTACAACCTATAAGTTAGTAGCATTTATCCTCATGAGTGAGGGATACCACTAAGTTACTTTATGTAGAATTGGACTCTCTCAGGGCGCCTGGGTGGCTCAGTCATTAAGCGTCTGCCTTTGGCTTAGGTCATGATCTCCGGGTCCTGGGATCAAGCCCTGAATCAGGCTCCCCTGCTTGACAGGAAGCCTGCTTCTCCCTCTCCCACTCCCCCTGATTGTGTTCCCTCTCTCACTGTGTCTCTCTCTGTCAAATAAATAAATAAAATCTTAAAAAAAAAAAAAAAGAAAAGAAAAGAAATCAGACTCCTTTTAGCCCTGGCCTGCCTTTTAACAAATTGGTAGAATTTGTTAGAAAAGCCAATTACAGTGAGATAGTTCCAGAAGCTTTCAAAGCAAGAGATGTATGCTTTCTCTTTTTGCAAACCCTACTCATGAACTTCATGAAGTTGCTCAGAAGATCGCCAGTTGTTTTTTGTTTGTTTGTTTTGTTTTTTAAGATTTTATTTTTATGTAATCTCTACACCCAGTGTGGGACTCAGACTCAGAACCCCAAGGTCAAGAGTTGTGCACTCCACTGACTGATCCAGCCAGGTGCCCTGAACATCACCAATTTTAAATTCTATTTAGAAAGTATAAAAATTACTGGGCGATTGGGGCATCTGGCTGGCTCAGTTGAAAGGGCATGGGACTGTTGATCTCAAGGTCGTGAGTTTGAGCCCCCACGTAGGGTGTAGAGATTACTTAAAAATAAAACCTTAAAAAAAATTGGTGATTGCTAAAATACACTTGTATGAATTTTCAAGGATTCTGGTCTTCAAAATTTGGTACGATTCTCACTTTGGAGTTATAAGAAGTTTTCTCAGGAAAAAATTGCTGACTTATCTCTCTTGTTTCCAAATTGTCCCTCACCCATTTGAATATTTTCTCCCTTCTGAGCTACCAAAACAAAAAACCCCAAAAAACCCCCAAAACAACTATTTTTGAGTTTTTTAGGCAAAAGAATAACAGAACGATTACTTTTTATTTATTTATTTATTTGAGAGAGAGTGAGCGAGGTAGGGAGACAGAGGGAGAGAGAGTCTTAAGCAGACTCCATGCTGAGCATGGAGCCCGACGCAGGCTTGATTTCATGGCCTTGAGATTACAGCCTGAGCCCAAACCAAGTCAGAGCTTAACCAGCTGCACACCCAGGCGCCCCCTGTTGAGTGCTTTTAGAAGTTACTTTATCCCGTTGTGTATGGAGGCCTTTTAAGGGCACAGATTCTGGAGCCACACTGCTGTGGTCACCTCCCACACCTCAGGGTCACCTAATTCTAATCTGAGAAGTGAGGACGGTGGAGCCTGTCTCGCGGGAGTCCGCTGCAGGGGGCGTCGGGCCCCGCCAGTCACGTTGCAGCGCTGACTGCTTGCAGAGGCCCACAGGCTCTTCTTTTGCTAATCTCGTTTCCATTTTAATGTTTCACTCTTGTCTTTGGGCTAAAATTTCATTGATACTGTTTTTCTAGGCTCTTGGGATGCTCTTTTGGCATAAGCATAATATTGAAAAGTCATTGGCTGATTTGCCCAACTTTACCCCCTTCCCAGATGAATGGACTGTGGAAGACAAAGTCTTGTTTGAACAAGCCTTTAGTTTTCATGGGAAAACTTTTCATAGAATCCAACAAATGGTAAGTAAATGAGACCATTGTATTTTCTTTTTTCCTCAGCCTCTCTTCACTGCAGCGTATCTGAAGGGAAGAGATATTATCCACAAGCATGAATATTCTCATTTTTAATAAAACCCCCTTTAGACAGTTCATACTTGCTACGGAGTGGGTAAGAGGCTTTATATTACAGAGTGAAGCATTTCGAGCACTTCCCAGCTTGATAGCAGCTGTAGCAGAAGGCTTCTGCCGCCCCTCATCCCCGTCTCTCTTGTCGGGACTCCCCAGATGAGTCCGATAGAAAGCATCTCTGATGGTTGTTTGATGAGGTGGAGCATCATGGAACCCTATCTGCCTGGTCTAGGAGGCTATTTGGTGGAGTCCTACCAGGAAAGCTTATTGGTGGTTACATGAGTGCTAAAATGAATTTTTAAAAAATAACCCAAGAGTTAGGCTAGAAACCATGGATTCATCTCAGACTGCTTTAGCAATCTTTTCTGGGCTGAGTGTCACTTCCAGTCACACTGCAGTAGTTTGGAATTTTTTTTTTAAGATAAAATTATTTATTCATTTGACAGGCAGACACAGCGAGAGGGAGCACAAGCAGGGGAGTGGGAGAGGGAGAATTAGGCTCCCTGCCAAGCAGGGAGCCCAATGCGGGGCTCGATCCCAGGACCCCGGGATCATGACCTGAGCCGAAGGCAGGTGCTTAACGACTGAGCCCCCCAGGTGCCCCCAGTAGTCTGGAATGTATTGATAAGAGTTCTCTGAATCTCCTTCTCAGAGAAAAGGGCTCTGACAGGACATTTCTGGGTGTGTGAGACAACCCACGTTAACCGTACCTCATAAGCACACTTGATTTGGGAAGATTAGCTCTAAATCGAAACCAACTCAGTTTTTATGTTTAGCTTCCGGATAAATCTATAGCAAGTCTGGTGAAATTCTACTACTCTTGGAAGAAGACGAGGACTAAAACCAGTGTGATGGACCGGCACGCCCGGAAGCAGAAGCGGGAGCGGGAGGAGAGGTCAGTGCCCGTCTGGAGGCGGCGTCTCCTCACGCGGGGGCCGCTTGGGGCCAGTAGGATTCCCAAGAGCTGGTGGACACACAAAAGCAAGGCCCAGTGGTGGGTTTCCCCCAGGCCCTTCCTGCTGGAACCACAGGTACAGAGATACTCTCCCTCGGATGCTCAGGAGCTGTGCTCACGGTGTTCTTTTCTGCAGCTGTTTTTTCTTACCACTCTTCCTGCATTCAGTAAGCTTCCATTCCGAAAGAGCAGACTTGCCCACATAGTCTTTCCTGCCTGGTCTTCCCTGAAGGTGGCTCCTTTTAATAAGAAGGAATCCATTATTTCCTGAGTTGAATTTATTTTTTGATATACAGGATTTGTTTGACATATTTAATGTCTGATAGACATTACAGAGGGCTGTACAGTTTAGATTTCCTTCACCCCTTTTTTGACCATCTGTTTTGTGTATGGGGGAGGGAAAGAGAGACACAAACATTTTATGATTTTTCCTTAATAAGGATCTAGTTTTAAGGATAGCTTGGGAAGTAGGCTACATCTTATTCAACACTTCTGCGGACTTACAGAAATGGCCCAGAGGAGCGGGAATAGCCCTGTGCTCACACACACGGGGGCAGTGTGAACTCCAGAGGCTCTACCCGTGTGCTCACAGGCGAGGCCGCCCCACACGCGCCTTCGCCAGGCCTCGCTTCCTCCTTCCTCGGCTCTGAGATGAAGAGGCTCAAAGTCCAGAAGGCAGCACATACACGTACTGGTTTCTGTGTTAGGTTGGTGGGACCGTCGGTGGCTTTTTAAAATTGTTTTCCACATTTTCTGTGACGTTATTTTTCAAAGTTAATAGTACAGATAAAGTGAAGAAAGTGAGACTGTATGATCTCTATGGCCCCATTGCAGGAGAGTGTTTTATGATTTTATATAGAATGACATGTGGGAACAAATGGGGAGTTTGACTCTTGGAGAATTCAGATCCGTGGGCCCAGCTGTAAAATGGGGGCAGTGGTGGGAACATCTGCAAAGCTCTTCTCTCCAGCTTTAAGCATCTGAAACTGCTGACCTTGATCCATCTGCCGCTTATATGCTAGCGGGCCTGTTTTTGGATCATTACTCTTAGTAGTCAGAAGTGGCAAACACTATTGAATTTGTTTTTAGTGTTCCAGTAACTTTTGATTAAACATTTTTATATCCATGATACATTTGGTCTCATTTACTTTTTACAAATTGAATCTACTACAGATAGGTGTGCTCAGCTGAAATCAGAGTTAAATTAAGAAGTCGGGGGGTTTGTTGTCCTTTATGACATGGTAAGAGTGTCAGCTGACACCTGTGTACTCCCTTCCCTGGTCATCAGCACCAAGGGTAGGGAGACCGCTGGGCTCCCACCTCCTGCGAGCACCTTTCCCACTGTCAGGACGCAGACCAACAAGGGCACGCCACATCGCACTGGCACCGGAGACACTGTGGGCAGTGATGGCAGGGCCTGGGAAAGAACCTCAGCCCCGGGCTCGCTCTCCTTTCAGACACTTCCTCCTCAACCAGGGTGGGTGGGGAGAAGGGTAGCAGAGTCACCAGGGATGGATTCCTGGGACGGTGGGGACGTTGACACTGGAACAGCTGACTCTTTGGCTGCCACCACTGTTGAGCTGGTCGAAACCGTGGGCAAACTAGGGCGAGCTACTTGATTTGGGTCAGCCTTATTTTCTTATTTTTTAAAACAAAGGTTCTGACTACTACAGAGGTCTTTAAAAAAATTAATAATAATAATATATGGAGGGCTATAAAGAAAAGCATTTGAAGTACCATGTCAAAATGCATGTTCGTTTTTTAAATTAACCTAATTTGAAACACCAATCTCTGCAGGCCACCAAGAAGGCTCTCCCATTCTCACACTGTGTTGAGTTATGAAAGCGTCTGTGTACTCATGGGACTTGAAATGGAGTTTGAGTTGTTGGGGAGTTTGTTCCCAATGCAGTAGGACTCGATTCTTGAGTAATTTCCAAGTTACGTCTCATGATCATGTCCTAGCCCACCACCAGCTAATTATGGGGCAATTACAAAAAGTCTTAAGTTTGATATTTTCAGTGGAGAGTTGAGAAAAAGCATTTTGCAGATAAAAAGCTACAGTGTTCTAGACCTGATTCAGAAGTTAGAGACCTATTTTAGTTTAGTTTAGTTTTGTTTTGTTTTAAATCATTTAGACCAAGCAAACTATGAAGTTTGGTATTATTTTATTTGAATTAAAAAAAATTCTTTTTAAGTCTCAGCAGTCTGAAAACATACTAATTTTATATTAACTCTCATTAAATCAATATATTGCTTATATTTGTATATTAAATAGAATTAGTACCAAATAATCTTTTCAGTAACTTGTTCTTGTCTTCCAGTGAGGATGAACTGGAAGAAACAAATGGAAATAACCCCATTGACATTGAGATTGATCAAAACAAGGAAAGCAAAAAGGAGGTATTTTTTCCCCTGGTATTATTTAGGCAAATAAATTTTATTACTTGTTCCATAAGTAAAACACTCCTCTTACCCGATTTAATATATTAAGTGTTGTATACAAGGCATCATGATAAGACTTTTTAAACAATACTAACTTTGCTTTATACATCTTAAAATTTTGTTTGCCAAGAAACAGGAATAAAGGAAGTGAGAGCATTACCGAGTAAGATCTTGTCCCCACCGGGCAGCCGTCCTCACTGCCTTCTTCCCTAGGTCAGCTAGTGGGGGGTGGTATTGGGGAGGAGCAGGCCAGGGTTTGGTTCCTTCTCTCGGCCCTCAGGGCCTCCTTCCTCATGATGGCCAGCGCCAGGGGCCTCCACAGTAGTTCTGGAGGGGCCTGCAGGGGGCTGGCAGGGACTCAGTGCACGTTTTCCCGCTACTCAGAACAAACAGTGATGATGTTGGCAGTGAGCCTCACACATGGTGAATTTTTAATCTTTCACATCTTAAAAATCATGTGAGAGGATTCAAGAGCTATGAATTCCTACAATTATATATGACTTTTGTATATTTATGACATCTCTTTATTGTAATCTGTCCACTGAGAACGATGGAGTATCTATCTAGATGATATTAGTAACCTTTTGAAATGGGTTGTAGTCTAAGGTTACTTTGCCCGTTCGTAACAATTGAATAAAGCATATGTGGGATCTCTGAGGGTCCTCCAAGGACACCCAAGAAGGCTCCTTGCACAGATTGGAAACCCCGAACAACACAGCATTATCTGTGGCAGGCCCCCGGCAGGGCTGTCGATACAGTCCCTGGAGGAAAGGGCCTCCCTCATTGTCCATTGGCGCCCGTCAGGCCCTCAGTTCAGGGTGGAGTGTTGCGTCTCAGTGTGGGATACACCTTTTATATATTCATACAAGTGTTTTTCTGAAGACAGAGTCTGTTTCAATAGTTTCAGTAAAACCTCATGGAGTTCTCTATCTCAGAAGGTTCTAAAGTATGAGAACAGCTGTTTTAGACTGGTCTAGGAAAAACGAGAAGGTCTAGACATACCTAAACTTCAAAATTACTGCCAGTAATACGTGTTTTTCCTAGACAAACTAGGAGGAGATCCAGCTAAACAAAAAAGGGAAAATGAAGATGATTCACACCCTTGATGATTATCACCCTTAATCGCTGTTAACATTTGGGCGTCTTCTTCCAGATCACTTCCTATGAAATGAATATGCCTACTTATATAATTCTGAATCTGTACTCACTTTTTAAAAAACATGAAATGGGATCTTAATATATAATTTTTATTAACCTTTTAAGTTTACTCTTTCTTGAACATGTTTTCATATCAAATATATTTGTATACATTTTTTAGTTTATCATACACACATAATTCAATCAAGTAATCTTAAGGGTTTTTATCAGTTTCCCCCCCTGCTTTTTTTTTAGATTTTTTTATTTATTTATTTCACAGCGGGAGAGAGATCACAAGGAGGCAGAGAGGCAGGCAGAGAGAGAGAGGGGGAAGCAGGCTCCCCGCCAAGCAGAGAGCCCGATGCGGGCCTCCATCCCAGGACCCTGAGATCATGACCTGGGCCGAAAGCAGAGGCTTTAACCCACTGAGCCACCCAGGCGCCCCCCCCCTGCTTTTTGCTATTAGAAACAATGCTGAAGTGCTGATCTCATGGTTAAAGATTAGTACACTGAATTTTTTCCATTGGAACAAATATCTGGAAGTTGAACTATTGGGTCAATGTCTCCTAGTTACATTTTTAAGGCTTCTTTTGCTATGCTGCTACATTCCACCAAACTGAAAACAGGTAATTCTTTCCTGGATGGCACTTGAGCCAGGGATTTATATGAATGTCCAAACAATAAGACCATTTTAATAGTTAGCTAAATTAGATTGTTTTGGAAGTCAAATTGTACCTACAGTTTTTAGGAAACTAAAAATTTCTGTTCTGTATTAGGCTCGTCAATGGAACAGTTTAAATGAAAGAGGAAAGTCTTGATTTTACATTAATTTCTGTAATTCTTATTCATATAGCACAATTTCTGATTAAAAGAGAAAATGATTTATATCTTAAATTCTGTATGTACTACAATGTTAGAACAGATACGTGGTCCTCGGTGATCTTCACTAAACAGCATAGTGCTATTACAGATGTAGGGTATTGCCTACTAATATGTTTCTTTATTGTTTATGATGCTTGTTCAAGACCTCATTGGCACCATTGTAATTTACAGAGTCTGCTTATCACAGTGTTTGAAAATATGAAGCAAAAAACCTGAATGTATTCTCAGCTTCATCAGCAGATGTTAATATGCTGACAAGATGAGATTATGAACAATTACAGAAATTTCTTCTTAAAATTGTTATCAGGAAGACAGTATCATTTCCTTGCCAAGATTTTATTACATTTCATTTCCAAAGGTTTCAGTTTTAGAGAAAGCACTTAAAAAAATTAGCAGCAGTCATGCATTATGAAATGACAGCATATATTTTTGAGGCAGATTACACAGTTGCCCTAAAAGTTAAGTGTCATCCAAAAAAAGGTATATAAGAAAGTCTAGTTTTATATGGAAGCTTATATTTTAATAAGCTTATATATAGATTTAAAGAATTTAAATGGATTTTTTTAATATGTGTTGAGTCATTTTTTTCTCTTTTCTTTCTGTGCTTCCAAATCCATCTCTTTTGCTGAGAACTATTAGGATAAAATAGCTCCCCCTTCATATATACAAAGTACACCAGATGAGAATACAGATCCTTTTTTCTTCCTATATTACTACAGGGAACTGAGAATGCTTATCGCCAGAGGCTTGGAGTGATACAAGAAGGTTGTTTATACAGAGGGCAGTGTATTCTACTCTGATGTGTTTAGTCAAAATTTAATAGCCAATATTTTTGCTAACTGCCTGCTAGAGTTTATAGATGGTACTTATGATATGGCCCAGTATTTGTCTTTGATTGTTTAGAGCCATGTTCAGAAAATACACTTAATACTGTTCCTTTGGCATTTTAATGTTTCAGAATCTCATCAGATATGTGTATCATGCAGGTGCCCCCTACGGAGACAGTTCCTCAGATCAAAAAAGAGAAACATAGTACACAAGCTAAAAACAGAGCAAAAAGGAAACCTCCCAAAGGAATGTTTCTGTCTCAAGAAGACGTGGAGGCTGTTTCCGCCAACGCCACAGCCGCCACCACGGTGCTCCGGCAGCTAGACATGGAGTTGGTCTCGATCAAGCGGCAGGTACCGTGGGTCCGGTCCTGGGCACGAGGGCTAACGGTGCTCCAGAGGCCTTTGTATGTGTCACACACCTAGGTGTGCTCTTCACAAATCTCTAAAGGGCATTTTGTTTCTAAGGAATTGGACAGAAGATCTTAGGTACTGATCTGTTGATACATATATTTTTTAAGATTATTTATTTATTTGACAGAGAGAGAGAGAGAGAGAGAGATCACAAGTAGGTGGAGAGTCAGGCAGAGAGAGAAGAGGAAGCAGGCTCCTTGATGAGCAGGGAGCCTGATTCGGGGCTCAATCCCAGGACCCTGAGATCATGACCTGAGCCGAAGGCAGAGGCTTTAACCCGCTGAGCCACCCAGACGCCCTCTGTTGATATTTCTTAAATTGACTTTGAAATTGAAGATTTATATATATATATATATAGAGAGAGAGAGAGAGAGAGAGTGTGTGTGATTTTCACAGTATAAGCACACCCACCACACAGCCACGCTCTTGATCAAGAGAAGGAACACTGCCTCCTGAGCCTTGTTCATTTCCCCTTGTAGTCCCTGCCCTTCGGGGACTCAGCGTTGCCTCCAACCTCACTAATGCCCCTCTCACTCATTACCCACCTTCTTTGAGTAGCTGACCACTGGTTTGACTCTTGAAACCACACATAATTTTTTATCCGTTTTTGGATTTTATATAAACAAAATCATGATGTGGTTTCTTTTATTCCCAGCATTCATTCAACATGTGAGATCCGTCCGGGTGGAATGGAACCATAGATGTTCTTCCTCATTACTGTATAAATATCCTGTGACTTACCCGTTACACTACTAGTAGATATTTTAGGCCATTAACAAATAATACTGTTGTGTTTTTATATGACTCTGTGTGTGTGTTTGTTTTTTATTTATTTATTTATTTATTTATTTATTTATTTATTTTAAGTTTTTTTTTTTTTTAATTGACTTGACATAGAGATCAGATCACANTGTTTTTTATTTATTTATTTATTTATTTATTTATTTATTTATTTTAAGTTTTTTTTTTTTTTGATTGACTTGACATAGAGATCAGATCACAAGTAGGCAGAGAGTTAGGCAGAGAGAAGAGGAAGCAGGCTCCCCACTGAGCAGGGAGCCTGATGTGGGCCTCGATCCCAGGACCCTGAGATCATGACCTGGGCCAAAGGCAGAGGCTTTAACCCACTGAGCCACCCAGGCGCCCGACTCTGTGTGTGTTATGTATGCACATACATAGGTTGGATACATACCTAAGTAGAATTGCTGAGTTACAGAGTATGCATAGGACCAACATTTTATTTCATTTCATTCTCCCTTCCTCTCCCCTCCCTCCCACCCCTTCCCTTCTTTTGAGGACAGGGGGTTGCGCAGAGGGAGAGGGAAGGAGAATCTCAAGCAGGCTCCACACCCAGTGCAGAGCCTGACACAAGGCTGATCTCACAGCCCTGAGATCATGACCTGAGCCGAAACCAAGAGTAGGGTGCTTAACCAACTGAGCCACCCAAGGGCCCCTGTCCAGCATTTTCAAAATACTGTCAAACAGTTTTCCAGGATGGTCATGTCAATTTATGTGAGTTTGGTTACACTACATTAGGGCTTACTAAATGCGGCACTGTTGACATTTGGGGCTGGATGATAACTTGTCCCAGTGAGCTGTCCTGTGCATTGTAGGATGTTCAGCAGGCTCCCTGGCCTTTACCCACTAGATGCCAGGAGCACCTTGCCCCCGTCAGTTGTGCCAACAGAAATGTCCTCAGGCATTTGCCTAATTATTCCCCACCCCGGGTGTGGGGGCAGAATTACTTCCTCCTTCCCATTCTGAAGCTTGTTTGCCTTTTCACTCTCCTACTGGTTCATCTTTTGATTAAATTTTTAATTTTAAGTTAGTCCAGTTTCTCATTCTTAACCTTTTATGGTTAGTGCTCTTAAGTTTTGTTCAGAACCTTTCCTGAGGTTATGAAGATATTCTCCCCTGCTATCTTCACAGTGTTGTTTTGCCCTTCACATTTTGATCTTCAGTCTGTCTGGAAATGTTTTTCTGTGTGTGCTGTTACATGTAGGCTTGACCCTTGCGTTTTCATGTAGATAGCTAGTTAACAGTACCATTGATTGAAGACTGTCCTTTTCTCTCCTCAGTGCATTAGGACCTTTGTTTTAAATCCCGTGTCCATATATGCATGATCTGCTTTAGGGTTTTCTGTTGTTCTGTTCTGTTGTTTCTGTTGTTTAGGGTTTTCTGTTCTGGTCTGGGTGTCCATCCTTCACTGATACTATCCTGCCTTAATTTTCCCTGTCTTACAAATCTGAGTATCTGGCTAGATTATAAGTTCTCCAAGACTGTCTGTCCTGGCCCTTAGTGTTTCCATATGAAATTTAGATTCACCTTCTCAGTTTCCAGAAGAATCATTCTTCTAGAATTTTTATTGGGATTGTATGGAATAGATCAAAATAGAGACTTAACATTAAGCTGGAGAGCTAACCCAGACTCACGAACCTAATCTGTCCTTCCGTCCGTCCGTCCGTCTGCCCCACCCCCACCCCCCAGCACAGATCTGTTACGTCTCGGTGTTGGGCCGTGTCTGCGCCCAGGGCTTTGTCACAGTTACCCTAGATGTTTGGAACATTATGATGCTCTTGTAAAGGGCACTGTTTTTAAAATGAATCCTTTTCTAATTATTTGTGTCTCATATGAGGAATGGCTCATCATTTGAATCTGATTTTACATGGTACATTTAAACTGCAAATTGAACCAAGTAGCCTAATGTTGTCCTTTCATTAGTGTTCCACCCTCCCCCATCCTTCTCCCTCTGGAATTCAAGGCAAATTGTGGTGGACTAATGGTTTACTTTTATTTTTTGCCGCTTTTGACTCGTTGATCTTGATGGTTCCGTGGAAGGTTAAATAGGAGGCCAGCAGTCATTTCACAGATGCAGGGAGGGGGCTGTGGGCCGGGTCTGTCATCTCGTGTCCGGTGGCAGCACAGAGCAGGACCAAGTGTTCCCTGTGCAATCAGAGGATTGGCTTCGAGTCTTGGCTGCTGGCACAGCTGCGCCCTAATCTTAGGAGAATCACTTAATCTTTCTGGGCCTCTTTCCAAATGAGGAGATTAATCCTTGCCTGCCTGGTCTCCCCGGCTCTCTGAGGGCTGCCGGCGAGAGAGCGTCTGAAGCTCGGTTGGCGCTGGAAGAGCTCTCTGACGGGCTGGGAGCTCCACATGCGTTTTCATCCTCCTCTGCGAGGGCCTCGTTCCCCCCTGCCGAGCGAGTTCCCGCCGCTTGCCCTTCAGCAGGAACACATGGGGGAGAGGAAATGAGACCCCTTTTTCCGAGCAGCAGGGACTGACGCTGCAGGCGGCGCGGGCTCCGGCTTCGCAGCCAGGGTCGGGAGCGTGTGTCACCGAGGGTAGCTACTTGCAGTTCACCGAATAGAGACGGTCCCGTCTCCGGTGAGGACCCGGGCCGTCGAGCCCCCCAGCCTGCCGGGGCTGCGGCCGGTGCGCCCTCCGGACACGTGCCCTGGGCGCTCCCCGCGGGGCGGGCGGCGGGGAAGGGCTCGCGCGGCCGCGGCAGAAGCCTGACCCG
>LNAC01000192.1:3553755-3566176 GCA_002007465.1 Ailurus styani
GGGGCGGGCGGCGGGGAAGGGCTCGCGCGGCCGCGGCAGAAGCCTGACCCGCAGCGGCTGAAACAGTTCGGAACTGCTGTTCGTCAGATAGCAAGCAGTCCCGGCGCCGGGGCTTCCTGGCAGCAGCCCGGCTGTGCATGGGTGTCGTCGGGGACCCAGATTCCTCCGTGTTTTCTCCTCTGCCATCCCTAGCGCCCTGGCTTTCGCCCTGCCGTCCTCTCACACGGGAGCTTCCGAAGCCATTTCGTAGCCTCCGCGGCCGCGTTCAGGGCAGAGGAGGGGCCGCCCCGGCCTTGGAGCAGGAGGAGCTCGCACCTGGCGCGGGGCTCCTTCCCTTTCTGCGCGCGCGCGTTGCAGACCGGCCCCTCCTGGCTCCGAGGAGGACCGCCCGCCTCTGTGGAAGATGCTCGTGACGAAGGGGCCGGGAAACAAACGTCTGTCAGATTAGCCAGCGGCCCGTGCCCCCGCGTTAGGTGCTCCTGAGTGGAGAGCCAGACGGTCACCCAATAAAGCGGACCGCTCGCATGCAACTGGGAGGGCTAGGTGAGGCACCAGGGCAAGCCCACTGCTTTTTGGTCTTTTCTTTCAGTGTTGATCACTTTCACGCCCTCTTTCTTAGGCAGCTCGCGGCCGCGCTGGCGGCCTTTCCTGTTGGCGTGACGGTGGCAGCTAAACCCTGTTCTTACTCTGGTGGTAGACTCTGAGTATTCCTAACAAGGAAAATACATTAGGAAGAGAGATGAAGGTTCATGAGAATTTCGAGCTGACTTTTCGTTCAGAATCTGTAGATGTTTTGTCATGTCGTCACTTATGTAATCTCTGTGCTGCTTTATTGATTTTAAACAGAAAATGCATGTGGTCTCCTTAGAAAGGGTATGTTACTTAATCACAATGCAGTATATCCCCAGTTTTATCCATATGTGAACAACAAGCTGGCACAAATAGAATAGCATATTTAACTGGACTACTTGGCAGCATGGAGTATTCTAGATTGCTGACTTTTGAGAGTTCACTGATTCCCTGTCACAAGTTTCTAGGCCTGGTTTTTAGCCTAAGGAGAGTTCGGTGAGCATAGTCTTGAATGTCTTACATTTTTGGGGTGGTTGGCGTCTGAGAGCTCTGAGCAAGAGGCTGAGACCCTGCTGTGTGAGTGGGTAGCCAGTAGACACGCGTGGTCATTTAAATTCAAGTCTGGATTAAAGTAGAAGACGTGAAAAATTCGATTCCTTGGTTGCATGAGCTGCATTTCAGGTGCTTAGTAGTAGCACGTGGCTGGCGGCTCCCACGTCAAGTGGCCACAGCCGCTGAATAGTGCGGCGTCAGAGCGCTTTCTGTGAGGTGATGCTGCCCTGAGGGCTCGGCGTCACTGTCCCAACAACTGACTGTGAATCCGTTTCTGGTACCAGTTATTTTATCGGACTTGTACCTTTTCAAAAATGAATTAAAGCAAATTTCAGTAAATCAGGCCCTTCAGTTTTGGTTTTACTGTAAATTTTGTGCACATTTCCTATATTTTTCTTTTCAGTCGTTTCTGTGTCCTGATTTGACATTGATACAGAAAGATTTGGTGTGGGCAGTTTCTGGTGGGCGTCGAGGCCCTTACGAGTGGCAGGCAGGCTGACTTTCGGGTCCCTGACAGCGCTGCTCTTCCTGGGTCAGCAGCCCCTGTACATCTCCATTCCTTTTAAGCCTTTTGGAAGAAGTAAAACATCGGAAAGGAAGTGCAAAACTAGAATTCTGTGAAACTTAAGTACTTGAAAATGAAATTTTCGTCTAAGTGTGAAAAGATCTGTTGAGGAGAGAATTATTAAAGTGTCCGTGAGTCCGTGTCCTTCACCACCGTCTCCTCTAGACTCCCATCCCTCCCCTGCCTCTCCGAGTCCTGCTTTTCTCTGTCTTAAAAAGGTTTCTGCTTCTGCTCCTAAGTGTCTCTGAGGTTTTATTTGGGAAAATGAAGTTGTTTTCTCTCCATGCTTGATTTTCTTTGCCCATGGGATTATTCAGAAAGGAAAAACCCTAGAGTCAGAGTCCTCCTGGTGCTCGGCCCGGAAGTGCCTCTGCACGTCGGGCTGAGCAGGAAGGGCCCATTCCCAGGACCCGGCTCATTCAGGAGTCGATGCGAGGGTCAGGAGGAGCCATGGATTGATTCAGTGGTTGGTGTTCTTTGTGTCTTTCTTTTGATTAGGTAGGGGCTGTGAAAGATTCGGTACATCGCATCCAAACAATAATGTGGAAAAGATAGTTTGTGAGAAAGTGAAGGATTGCAGTTGAGGCTTGTGGGAAACTGACATATTGCTTTCTTTTTTCTTCTCATTAAAGAAGGCTGCACTATGAGCTTTTGCCTTATGTGGTGCCTGGACAGACAGTGCCTGGGGCTCTGGGAGGCCGCCACCGCAGTCCGCTCTTCTCTTTGGCCTTGACTGCCTGCCCTGCTACTTGAGCTCAATTGTGCGTGGTGGGAAGCCCAAGTATTGCCTGTCTTTTGTGTCAGACTCCAGATACGCTCCTCAGGGGATGCCTGTTACGACACGGTGGTTTAGGGCTGTGCCCACAGGAGCCGCTTCCCCGCCGTGCTGGCCCTCTTGTCCCTTGTCCGCTGCGTCTAGTTAGATGCTCTGAAGGGTTAGGGACGGATTCTTGGCTGCCATACAGATCAAGTACTACTCTGCTCTTTTGGCTTTTTTTCTTAGTTCCGTTTTCATTTCATACCTTTATAAAGGTTTTTCACTTTTAAAACTAAAATATTTTCTTCTTTCTCTTAGATTCAGAATATTAAACAAACAAACAGTGCTCTCAAAGAAAAACTTGACGGTGGAATAGAACCATATCGGCTTCCAGAGGTAGGATTATGTTGATATCATCTTAGAATTCATAACCAAGTTTTATGGGCTTAAGAATTTAATGCCTATATAATACATCTCCAGTATACATCCCATGGAAAGGTATAGACACAATTTTGAAAACCTAGTTGATGTTGAAATTCTGACAGGAGTAAAAATAAGATTCATTAGCTTTCCTAAGGACGTACACACCTGCAAATGCATTTTGCTCACATGACTCATTTGGATATGCAGGTCATTCAGAAATGTAATGCACGTTGGACCACAGAAGAGCAGCTTCTCGCGGTACAAGGTATGAAGAGTCCCTTCTTGTAGGCTTGGGGCTGTGACCGCCTTTAGGAAAAGTCATGCCTCACCCCACTCCCATCCCAGCACTTGTGGGAGTAATGTGTTGGGTTCTGAATGGTCAGAAAGTACAAGACCCCAAAAGCAGCAGATTGTCAGAATTTTACGGTTGGAGGTGTTCTAGTCCTGGGGGTCCTGAAAGAAGAATGCAGAGTGTCCCCGGCCGCAGGGTGGGGGCTGGCCGACTGCAGGTACCCTGGGAGATGTGATAGAAGGTGCAGATTTCTGGATGACAGGGTCCTACTGGACTCATTGGATCAGTCAGCTACAAAGTGGATCTCCATTGCTGCTTTTTCCTCACTGGTATAATACATTAAGATAGTGCCTGCTGTTAGAAGCCCTGTATGTTTTCTTATCTAGATAAAAGAAGGGGTAAGTCTCAGTTGTGTGGGTTTTTCAAATTTGTTTCTCCCCTATATTGAAAAGCAATGCTCTCTTACACCCTTAGCCATCAGGAAATATGGCCGAGATTTTCAGGCAATCTCAGATGTGATTGGGAACAAATCAGTGGTACAAGTGAAAAACTTTTTTGTAAATTATCGACGCCGCTTCAACATAGATGAAGTTTTACAAGAATGGGAGGCAGAACATGGTAAAGAAGAGACCAACGGGCCCAGTAGCCAGAAGCCTATCAAGTCCCCGGATAATTCTATCAAGATGCCTGAAGAGGAAGACGAGGTAAATCTGAAACAATAGGATCACTGCCGGCTCATGCTCGATATTCGGTTTCTGCTTTGATGGCCTTTCTCAGCTGTAGAAATATTTTTAGCTCTCAAGCTCTGTCAGTGACTTGACTTTTACCTATAAATACCATAATAGTTGATACCAGTCAGTTTTTGGTCACTCGGTATATTATTCACATTTTAATTCCTGTACAAATTCTTAGTTCCATCCTGGTTCCTCCAGCCACAAAATATTCCACGTTACCCACTTTTCTTAGATCGAGTAAGAACTCAGCCATAAAAGAGTAAGTTGGAAGTGCCTTGAGCTGTGTCAGTCACGCTCAGTGCTGTGAAATGGGTTGTGCTCTCTGGGGGGGTTAATGAATTTACTGGTGCATTGGCACAGCTAGCCAACCAGGAGCTCCTGGGTCTGTCTGTGCTGTCCCAAATCATCCAGCCTGTGATGCTGTTTGGGGCCAGTGGGTTTAAATACTGATGGGGACAGTTCCAGGTTGTGTGGTCGGCTGGACCCTCCAGGCTGGTAGCTGACACTCTGGCAGTGCCCTGGAAGGCTGCACCAGTCTCCTCCGCCGACTCAGCCCAGCTTAGGCCGATGATCACGGAGGCTTCGCGGCCCCATCTGCTGTCACCCTGCTTCCTGGGACAGGGCTGCCGGTCATTTCTCCAGCTAGTCTGCCCAGCCTGCTACATGTGTTTACCCTTACTCCCACAGAGGAGGAAAACGGGGCCGGGCAGAGGGAAGAGTTTATTCCTAACCACTTGACATTTGAGTTTGTTCACTGACATGGAACTCCAAGGATTGATTGAGCTTTACAGGAAAAGTAACTTTCTCATCAAAGCCTCTCCCCGACCATGCAGGAATGATTTGAAATTATGTTTTCTGTACTGTCTGTGCTCCCCCTTTACTCGAAGAGCCTGGTTATAAAAGCAGCCAGAGCCCCGCCCCCTTCCTGACCGGAGCACACGGAGCGCCTCATGAGGGCGATCCCCCGACCCAGCGTGCGATTGATGGCGCTCCCCGTTTGAAAGCGCTGGTTTGAAAGGCCACAAGGCACTTAGGTCTGTCAGGAGGATGTTAAAACATCCTCACTTTGTTAGACTCTTTAGAGCTTTCTACCAGAAAATCTTTGTAATAAGCGTGCAGCCCAGCCTGAGACCCGGCAGCCTAGCAGCATGTGAGCAGAGAGAAGGGGTTTGCAGCTTTTAGCAGTAATTATTATCCCGGTGCTAGTTGCCACTTTAGCAGCAAATTAACTTCCCTCACGTCCTGGACTCAAGAAGCGTTGAAATGAGAATTGCCAGCGAAGGAACATTAGAATTTGCAAGAATGGCAGCCTCCATGTGTGTTTCTCAGCTTTAGTCCCGGGAGGCAGAAATAATAGGAAGCTCAGGCTCTCCTCCTTTAAATGTGATCACAGTGGGTGTTGGCAGGGTGAGCCTTAAAAATGTGGCTGTGAATTTGGGGCCAAGGGCCGTCACCAGTGGGATGGGATGGGAGTTCTTTCCCATATACTTTCCTCCCTTTTCTTAAGCCTGGTTCATTCATTGACAGTAACGTTTCTTTCTTTGTAGTCCAAAAGGGCCGTTTTTCATGGTCCACTCATCATGTTGATTGCACATCAAAATGCCCACAGAATTCTTTCCCCAGACTCTGGGAGCGTTGGCTCACCCGTGACCACATTTCCCACCAAGCAGCATGTCTGTTTCTCTCTGGTGGTTGATCTTCCATGTGTCTGTTTGCCCAACCTTCTCTTCAAAACCAGCGCTATTACCCAACTTCTCTTTCATGGATGAATCTTTGTGTTGTCTGTAAACATTTTTACCTCTTCAGTCATTTAAATCCCGGCCATCGCACACATTGTTTCCTTGTATTTGGCCCCTCCCTTCTATTCTAAAAAAGGTTTTATTTATTCGAGAGAGAGCAAGAGTGATCACAGAAGGAGAGGAGAAACCGACTCCCCACTGAGCAGGGCGCCCAATGCGGGGCTCGATCCCAGGACCCCGGGACCATGACCCGCGCCGAAGGCAGACCCTTCACCGGCTCAGCCGGCCGGGGGCCGCAGTCCCTTTCTTCTTACGCTCCTTGTCGTGCCAGCCTCCTCGCGTCACCGCCCTGCTCTGCTCTTCTCTGTGCGGCATTTGCAAAAGGAAGTCAGTCTGTAAGGACCAGCTGCTTCCCTGTGTCCATGACGGGCCCGAGGGAACTTGTTAGAATGCTCGTTAATTGTCCAGTCAGTGCCCGGAACTGGGTGCCCCTGTAATTTCTCATTCTGGTGTATCCTGTGGAATCTAGCAACTAAGAAAGAGGTCTGCGCGTGTCCTGCCTGCCCCTTCTGCCTTCAGATTTTGTGTGTGAAATGTAGCACCGAGTGGGGGGAGGACATTAGAATTGCCAGAAGTTCCAATAATGTAAATGGCCTGTTAGCTGTAGGCTTTTTTCCTGCAAGACTGAGAAGGGAAGGCAGCCTATGGGTTTTGAGCTTTTCAGGTTCAGAGTTCTCTGAGGTGGACAAGGACGCGGTAGAGAGCAGGGGTGGGTGCGTGTCAGAGTGGGTGACGGGGATGCTGGACAGGACTGGCTCGGAGATAGTCTCCCTTAAAGTTACAGAATGACTTGAGTGTGTTACTAGTGAGGAGAAATCTCCTGACCTGACAGCTGTTCTCGTGAATTGTGATATCGCCCAAAGGAACGCTTTTTTCAGATTTGGGGTTCATAGCCCAGTGGTTTCCATAGCAATAAGAGAGACATCACGAGGGTAGCAATGAGCACTAAGACGCAGTGTAACCTTCTAGTTTGGGTCTGGGAGTCTGTTTTAGTTTAAGAAATGCTTTTGAGGCTTTTAAAGAAGGTTCTGTGATCTCAGCTCTCCTGCGTGTCCCTGTGTCCCAGCACAGGCCAGGGGCTGTCGGCTGAGCGGGGTAGGTGCCCCGGCCTCCCTGTGGCCAGTGCTGACACGCCCGAATGCTGACGTGCCCTTTCCAGGGATTTTATCTGATCCTGTGAAGTAGACGTCATGATTGTGTCTGTTCTGCAGATGTGAGGAAACAGGAAGTGGGAAAGAAATAACTCACCCAAGGATCCACATCTGGAAAGTGGCAGAGCCCGGATCTGAGCCTGAGATATCTGGCCGCGGAGGCCGCCCTCCTACCCTGCCTGCTGTGCCCAGGCGCTGCCCTTAGGGACACGCATGCGTGGGGGTGGGCAGGTGGCCCTCACCCCTTCACCCTGGCTCGCCACACCGGAAGTAGCGGTTTGTGGTGTTGACCTGCTCTTTGATTCCTTTTTTTTCTTTTTTCCCCTTCTTTCCTCAGGCTGCTTCTGTTCTTGACGTCAGATATGCATCTGCTTCATGAGAAACTCTGGTAGCTTTGAGCACTTGGTATGGACGACTGTGTTATCCAGGATATCAGGTATTACAAGACATCACCTAGCCATCTGCATCACATCTCTGTGGACAAGCAGCTATTACCAAAAAAGGCATACACTTCAGTCCTGTGCTCCATCTGCCTTAATTCTGTGCTCGTTCCTCCCTGTTGGCGCCACTTCCCAGAGAGCCCCTTTGCATCTCTCACGCCCCGCCTAAGGGCTGGGCAGCCTCGTGGCCTGCGCGCCTCCTGCGGCCCTGGGGACCCCCCCAGTCTAAGCTCCTGAGCCCCGCCGGTGGCAGCTCTGCCCGGTCAGCAGCAGCTTCAAACAGGTAGTCCACTTGGAAGGCACGACTCTGTTCCTGCATGGCCTGCAACTACTTTGTGCGTATGTAATTTTCAGAGTGACTGTGACCCTGTTGGCCTTTTAGAAAGTTTCTCTTGTTTTCTGAGGCATCCACCTAAGTGATACCATGCTTCTTTGGAAATCACAGTATACTGGCAGACTGCATTATAACCTCCATTGTGCCAAAAGTCCTGAGACAGCTCACATTTCCCCAGACGTTGGGTGGAATTATGGTTTGTAAATTTAGCTGGCTTCAATCTCGCCCTTCCCCCTTCCTAAGTGGTAGAAAAGCTCATTCACAGCAGCTGTCCTTGGACGCTCGCTTAAAGGGAACGTGGACCTCAACACTTTCTGCCTTCAGCTTTCAGCGTTGTAACCCCAGGATGGGAGCCGCCTGTCTTTTCTGGACCCCCCCACCCCACCGTCCAGCTCCCAGAGACGCGGTCCGTACCACTGCACCTGGTGCTTGTGCATTGGAATTGGTGCCTTCTCCTTTTGGCAACCATGTCATCAGCCCTTTTTCTGTTTTAGTGTCTTATTTCTTCTTTGAAGTTTATTGCTTGCCAAAGATAACATCGCCGAGATTAGGAGACAGGGGAGGAATTGCTGCAGATTCTGACAGAGTGCAGATTTTAAATGTCAGGTTAGCTCAGTAAAGGGTATTAGAGTAGCTGGTGAGGGTTTTATAAAAGCTACACATTGTTCCCCGTTCCGTTGGTGTGCCTGGCCTTCTACGTGTCACTCCATACAGCTTTTTTTTGTCCTTTATGTACTGATGTGATGATGTAAACACCATGCTTTCTCTTTGAATACGCTAGTACAGGACAGAGAAGTGACTGGTTTATTGGCTCTAGTGAGACCAAGACGAAGAGAACCAGTGTACAGAGTGGTCTGTGATGCCTTTTGGTTGGACTGGGAACAAGTAAATGTTTCTAATAAATGTTCTGAGATTTCCAGAATCACTTATTCTCGTACCAGACTGTGGAGCTGCTGTGGGGCTGAGGGGTGGCCTGTCGACTGCGAGCTCGCGGACCCCGCGCCCCGCCCACAGTCAGTCCAGCCTGCACTGACTGTGCGGAAGGAGCTTTTGTTGTTGTTGTTTTGCATCATTTAAATATTTTTCCTGCTTTCAATACCAAAAAGAAAAAAAAAAGCAGATGCTTTAAGGCACAAACAGAATTCTTAAGAATTTAAAATATGCAATTAAAATTTGATGTGTTTTGACTCCCAAGCACCTTGCTTCCCACCCCACCCCCCTTTTTTTAAAGTCAGCTGGTCGTCGCTTAGCAAGAGGGTCAGCTAGAAACCTAGACTGTTTGGAATCGTACGTTTTTAGAAATCTGGAGGAAGGTCGTTCACAAGGGGAGTAAAATGGGACTTTCCTGACTTTCGTCGTCTTGTCCCCTCACGGGGTGTCTGTGGGTCGGGTGAGCGTGCGAAGGCCGGCATCCGAGGAGGCCAGAGGGCAGTCACGGCTCCGGCTCCCACCTGGACGGGGGAGCATGATAACACTAGTCACGAGGCGGGGCTGGTTTGGGCTTGTATCGTGAGCCTGCTGTGTAATTGGAAAACGGCAGGTGAGCCGAGGAGAGGAGGTGGCGGAAGTTTTGCACATCACTTAAAGGGGACACTAGGCCGGAAGCGAGGCCGGGGGCTCTGTCTGCTGCTTCTCCAGGCCTCCTTCGTCTTTACGGAAGCAGCAGGGAGTTCGCTGCTGTGGGTCTCGTTCTGCCAGTAGATCTGTTCCTCTCTGCATGCCTGGGCTGGGCTGTGTTCTTCCATGCTGGTTCTTAGGGAGGGCGGCAGGCAGCGCTCCGGGCCCGGCCCCTGGGCGTCGCCTGCCCCCGTGTCCTCGCGGCTCGCCCGGCCCTGAGGAGTCACTGCGCCAGTGCGCTCGGGCGCCCCCAGCAGCCCGGCTTGGGCTTTCTCTCCACAGGAAGGGGGCGTCGTCGTCATTTGCCAGAAGGAAGAGAGATGGTTCTCTTTGCCTGACTCCTTCCTTGTAGTTTCAAGCCTAACGTAGCACTGTGTTTGAAACTGTTTCATTACACTGTCTTTGCAGTGATGTTGTAAATGCAAGAAATCGCTCAGCTTTAAAAGCTGAGTGATTGATCTTATTCATGTGAAGCCCCTTTTTTGACATATCAAGA
Source organism: Ailurus styani (assembly GCA_002007465.1). NCBI lineage: Eukaryota > Metazoa > Chordata > Mammalia > Carnivora > Ailuridae > Ailurus > Ailurus styani. Next base: position 3,563,486 of record LNAC01000192.1, read on the forward strand.
TTTTGGTGCATCAGCAGGTCGTGTTTGGATGTGGAAGGGTCCGCAGTGACAACTGCTTCGGATGCAATGTTCACTTAAGCTTTTGTCTTCTTAAAAATTGATCAATGTGAATGTCATAATTATATATATATATTTTTGTGGAAAATTTCTCCTGAGTATAAGTTATTGTGCAAAATATAGTACCATTGAAGCAAATGATAGTTTAACTTTTAGTTTAGAAATCCTGAAAGATATAAATTGTATTGCATATGCATTAAAAGTTTGTTTTATTTAATTTTATGTAGGTGTGTAAAGTGTTAGGTAAAAATTGTTTTCCCTTATCCATTTAAACACCTTGTTACTTGAATATTGTATTGACTGGTCTGAAGCAGTGATCGATCCTGTAACAGCTCTTTTAACCGGGACGGCCGCGCCTCAGTCGTGCTCACCTTGCCAGCGGCGCACAGTCGGCGCCGGTGTCCGCAGGCGCCCGCGGTTAGTGTGACACACCCGCTGCGTGGTCTTGGTGTGTTTGTGCTCACCAGGACACCAGTTCCTCAGAATGGCTTTTGATCATTTTTAACCTATAAAGACCCTTTGATGGTCACCAACCTCTCTGATCAAAAAATGAAAATGAAAAAATTGTGGAGTTTTACAAGCTTACTGTGGTGGACTAACTCAGCAGTTGTTTTCTGTGTATAAAAGTTCCCTCAGATACCACACACCACTCTAAGTGTGCTCATTGTCACTTTAAATTTCAACTATGCCCTATTTTTGTCTTTCTAAATATCAGATGTACTATTGGTATAATTGCATACCAAAAATAAGCCAAACAGTGCATTACACTAACTGGCTCCCTGCTTAACGGAGCAAAGGAAAGACGGAGCCAACTCAAGCGAGAGCCTCCTTTCCTCTCTCGTCCGGCCTGTGTGTCTAAGCCCAGTGACCCAGGACCCAAGCTTTCAGTATCACGTGAAACTTGGCTTCCCGTTGACTCAAGGTAGTTGCTAATCTGAACCTAGTGATCACGTGCAATGCTCACAAACCAGTCCTCTCTCCGCCCCCCCGGGGCCCCTGCCGCTTTCCCTCCTTACCCAAAAGCACAATTGCAGCAATGTTACAATTCAGAAGAAGGAAGGTCAGTAGAGTCTATGCATGTTGTGTGATAATGAGTGTTTACAGTCACCTTCTCCGAAAACTAAAATTTATACTGGAGTGGATAGTATTCCATTACGTAGACCTATCAACTTTGCTAAGTGCTTTTTAGATTGCTTAAAAATTTTTCAAGATTTTAAAAGATGTATAAGGTTAAGTTTGCAAATATAATGGAAATGCTGTATATCTTTTGAAGTGATAAAATCCACGTTGGAATTTTAAAGAAAATATGTTGTAATAATGCTGTTGTAAGTACTATTTTAATGTCTCTTTCTGCCTGTTTTCTATATCAGCACACTCGTGGTGAATGTTCATAGCATTATAATTGCTTAGCCATTGAATGATAACATTTGTTAGTGGAGATCAAAAAATTTATTTGTGAAATTCTGCAGAATTCATTTTTCTATTTCTAATATTTGCTGAAGTTAAATAAAAATTTTCAAGCCATTGATGTAATAAAATATGAGACAAAACCATTTTCCGCACCCTCCCCTTTCCGTCAGAGCGGTGGCCCACGCCGGCGCATAGGGGGGTTTCGCGTTGGGCCTGTGGTTTCAGAGTGTAGACATTCCCAGAACTACACCCTGGGAAGCAGCCACGGATGCCGTCTGTGGTGAGGCTCTGGCGCTCCTTGAACTGCTTTTTTTTTTTTTTTTAAATTTTATTTTAATGTACGATGATCTCATCATGGTTGGGACCAAGTCGAGGTATGTGAATTCATAAACGTTGGCAGCTGTTGAGAGCTTACGTTTCAAGGCTCAGTGAGAGGACGTTTTTTTCCCCATTAGCAGCTTTTCTCTTTTCAGCGCGACCAGGCTTGACACGGGGATGCTGGTCTCTGCACGGCCCTGGCCTGTGGCAGCGAAGAGGCCGACCGCCGCCTTGTCGCCCTGGTCTGCCGCGCGTGGACGCAGCTCTGACCCCAGCGCCCCGAGGGGTGTGAAGGACGCTCTGGGCTCCCGGCGGCCGCCTCTGCTGTCTGCTCGTCCGCGGCCGGGATGCAGGGTCTGGCCGGAGAGCTTCCAGAGGAACCTGACTTCCGGAGCCAGCGCTGCTTCAGGCGGCATCTCACTGACGCAGACGGGTCCGCCTCGGTGCCGCTGGGCCCAGGGTAGAAGGGGGTTCGCGGGACACCCGGGACAGCCCCGTCAGCAGTCACCACGCCCTCGGTGTCACAGGAGGGGACGCGGGGTGCGGCCAGAGGGTCTTGCTGGGTGACACCCGAGGGCAGCACCCAGGACGGGCGGACGGAGGCCGGGCCGCCACGTGGGACTTGCGGAGGCGGCTCGTGGTACCGCAAGCACCCGGGCTGTCCTGCAGCAGGTGGAGAAGGGAGGCTGGGGGCGAGCGCGGCGCAGGGAGAGCGGAGGGGAGGGTGCGGGCCGAGGAGAGGAGGTGCCCACTGTCCGCGGAGCCACACGGGCTGCTTGCTCGCTGCTCGGGCTCGGTCTCCGTTGCCTTGGAAGGGGGACCGGCCCTCGGGGGAGGAGGCGGAGGGAGGAGGGCAGAGCCGAGGGCGACGGGGCTTCGGAAGGCTGGCCCGGCCCGCCCCCCCCC